>JAUPFP010000001.1:17441341-17738841 GCA_036925085.1 Brachycybe producta | reverse complement strand
TATCGATATTTCTATACAATCAATGGCCATCCCTAATAGGCAAACCATTTTATTTTAAAAAAATTACGAACCTGAATGAAAAAGTGCGAAATTCTAGGAACCTGCAAAAGTGTATATAGAGCTACAGAATTTTTTTGCTTGGCTGTGAAAGGGGTGCGGTTTTTTGTCACAGTTGCCGTGTCTTAACACTAACCTTGATCTTTTTCGGAGAAATTTAAGTTTAAAAACTTGTTTAAAAATGTGAGTTTAAATCTTTGATTTTAAAACCCGGGTACAAAAGCCAGTACTATATAAAAATGAGCACTTAAATCTTAGTCATGAATGCATACAGAGCAAAATTATATGCTTACTTATAATATAAAAATATATAAAATCATGGATAAATTATAACTAAAGAGACATACTATACATGTAAAAAACAATTAAGGAATGCAGTGACTTACAATACAAGTAGCAAACACCTTCATTGTAGGTAGCTTCCAGATTTGACAAATAGACTTAGTAGATTTTTCAGTTTTATTTCAGAGGTAATTTCTAATAAAAAAACCGACAATCACAACATCATGGTAACTTACGTATAATCAGACAAAAAGACTGACAATCCTTAGATCATGGTAACTTATGTATCATCACTGATTCATCAGACAAAAAGACTGACAATCCTTAGATCATGGTAACTTATGTATCAACAGACAAAAAGACCGACAATCCTTAGATCATGGTAACTTATGTATCATCAGACAAAAAGACCGACAATCAGACAAAAAGACTGACAATCCTTAGATCATGGTAACTTATGTATCATCACTGATTCATCAGACAAAAAGACTGACAATCCTTAGATCATGGTAACTTATGTATCATCAGACAAAAAGACCAACAATCCTTAGATCATGGTAACATATGTATCATCAGACAAAAAGACCGACAATCAGATGATTATGGTAGCTTATGTATCTTCTGATAAAAAACCGACAATCATAAGATCATGGTTTCTTATATATCAAAAAGACCATCCAGTTTCCAACTGAAACATCATACCCAGCTCTCCCTTGTCATTCCAGAGTCCAGGATTCTCCTGAGAGCGAGGCTGTTGGATGCAGGTCCTCTGCTGTCTACCTCATTTTAGCCAAAATGTTTGCCTTTTATACAAATTCTCTCTCATTGGGAATCATTGGAGCCCTGTGATTGGTAGATGAACTTTTAATTTTATTAACCTCATTTGCATATGAGCTTGACAATTTTTTTATATAAAAAGTTGACAGTAAAAAATTTATAACCATGAAAAAATATATTTAAGTTAGGGTCTTAAACACATTCTCTAATGTGGATTGGAAGTATTGGAGAACATTTCCCTTTGGAGTTCTACAAGTTCTCATGCCCTCTTGTGCCCCTAGCTGAAGTTTCATTTTGAAAATGATTTAAAAAATATTCAACTCAAGCAACCCACATAACTTCAATATTGCTAACATGAAGCAATGTGAATATTAATACAAGACAAATGGTGGTATTATAAATCAGCCTAACTTTTGAAAAAGGAAACCCACCAGTATCTCCATAAATAATCTATAATAATCCCTTTTATATAAAATCGAAGACTTAAATTCAACTTTGGAAGTGTGATAATAAAATTGAGCTCTATACAACTAACAAAATGAAAAAAATACATACATGTAAGTATAACCTGCATAGGCCTAAACTCTAAAACAACAAAATCATAGCTAAACATTAAAACAGTTCAAAAATATTTATAAAATGCCTATGAAATGATTTAAAATAATGGGAAAAAGCATAAAGACATTACAAGAGTAATATTACCACACAAACTTGAAAAATGCATAAAAACATGTAAAACTCAAAAAATGCATTTTTGCAAAAAATGCAATTTTGAATTTGATTTTCACTACATTCTAGCTCCTGTATTATTTGGTCTCTATTCATTATTCACTTCATGTTACTTCAAAAGTATGATGTAATAATTAATTCATATGTCACTTCTGGTTCATTGTCTGATTGAACAACCATGCTTTTGATAAAATGGATATGAACACATAATTGAAAGCATACTCTCATTTCATGACACTATTCATTTATATTAAAAAGCTGATCACCAATTGATTGAAAATATACCCTAAAGTCAATTATTTCAGTGTTATTAACATGTTTAAAAGTTGCTGACAATGTATATGATGAACATTGCATATATGACATAAACTGTCCCATTTTGTTACAAAGTATTAGGGCTATTGAGTAAACATGTTTCTTTATTATTTACATGTTATAATAAACATGTCATAATAAACAAGGCCTAAGTTTATGGGGCCACAAACATAATTTTATTTTGAAATGTACAGTATGAAATTTTTATTAAAACTTTTATTACATACTGTTATATTGGCTGGGCCGCAAAAATATTTGCTGTGGGCCGCAAGTTTGACATGCTTGATTTAGAAAATGCACAAAAGAATCATCATTTGATCCACAGAAAACGAGATATTTTAAAAGAAAAATCAAGTCCAACAAGCTTATTTGAAATATCTTGAAATACTGCAAGTAAATGTACAAATAATTTCATGGGTACACAGGCTCCTTTTGTAAATTTATTATCTGCAGCAAACTTTCTGATATCCAAATACCAGCATTCAGAATTTTGCTCTTCTAGTATGCGTATACTCCAGGTGTCTCGTATCTTGATAGTCTCCTTAGTAATAAAATTCACATCACTCAAGTTGTCATCTTTAGGTTCTTTGTTCAAGATTTGCTCAAACCAGGATGAAATTAATTCCCCAGATGATTTCTGTAATGGTCTAGGCTCATTTTCACTTGCTTTTTGCTTCAACACAGGTGTGTTCTTTGGTGCAGCTCACTTTGGCATTTCTTTTGCTTCTTTACTCATACCTGGATAATCTTTAAAATCTGGATAATCATAAAAATTGAGTTCAACAAGCTTATTTGGAATATCTTAAAATACTGCAAGTAAATGTACAAATAATTTCATGGGTACACAGGCTCCTTTTGTAAATTTATTATCTGCAGCAAACTTTCTGATATCCAAATACCAGCATTTAGAATTTTGCTCTTCTAGTATAGGTATAACTCCAGGTGTCTCGTATCTTGATAGTCTCCTTAGTAAAAAAATTTACATCACTCAAGTTGACATCTTTAGGTTCTTGGTTCAAGGTCTGCTCAAACCAGGAAGAAATTAACTCCCCAGATAACTTCTGTGATGGTCCACGCCCATTTTCACTTGCTTTTTGCTTCAACATAGGTGTGTTCTTTGGTGCAGCTCACTTTGGTTTTTCTTTTGCTTCTTTAATCATGCCTGGATAATCTTTAACGATGTTTCTATGGAATAAGGATTAATTTTATTCACATCTCTATTTTATAGTGAAGTAGGGATGGGGATTGCTCAATTATTGACAATCAAACTTTTGTTGACAATAATTATTCAATTACTTTTTATTTTGACAGTTCTGTTGCATCGACTGAATTTTTCCATGTGACACTAGCTGTTTACTTAGACTCTTAGTACAACTACACTATATAAGTATACATCAGTGTCACTGTACACTGAGCTGAGCAGAGTGAGCAGTGAGAATGAATTCAATACAACATGAGTCTGAAATTAAACATTTACATAAACAGAGCCTCTACTGGTGAAAGCAAACTACAAAAACTACAAAATCTTTAAAAATCAGTTCAAATAATAGATTAATCGATTTTTTGTGTCAAATCAGCAGATGCATCGTTAACGTTAAAAATAATCCATTTCCAAAAATTCAACATTTTTTCATTTTTTGCCAATCACGATAGTAAACAATTCATATTACATAGTGTACATTGCATAAGACCCTTATTTATGAACATATCACATGCAACATGCATTGTGTATTAGAACTAATTCAAATATCACCTGCAAATGTAGTGTGAAAATATGGTTATTTTCTGAGCACGTTTGTTAGTTCATTTCTTACACTAAAGAAAATGGTTCAAATACATACACAATTGAGAATTTCATGCATATTTACGTTACTAGTTTACTGGCTAGTATACTGTAAAAAATACTACATTTAACAACTGAAAAATGTTACGCTAAATACACACACACACATGCATGTACACACACACACACACACACACACACACACACACGCACAGACACACACACACATACACACTGGTAAATCCAGTGCTGTGTCATCCCTAACCTCAGATTTACTGCTATCAAAACAATGTGAAATATTAAAAAACTAATGCATGGTTGTGAAACTAGTACTTTTGTCTTTATTTTTCAAGAATTCACAAAAATTGGGCCAGTAATTTGCGAGAAAACGGTAAAAAAAACTTACCTGTGCAGCGATTTTTAAGGTTTCGTCTGCTAACTTTAGGGGGCCATCTTTTAGATTACTGCCACTAGAGGCGCTTATTGGACATATAGCTAATTGAAGTGAGAAAACCACATTTAATGTACCACTTACTTTTAACTAAACTATAGTTAAATATATCCTACAACTAAGTAAAATGCATTAATTTACCTGAATTGATGAGTAATTGAAGAAAAATCGATAAAAAACACTCACTCACGAAAAGGAAGATGGCGACCAGAACAACCTTAAAAAAACGCAAAAGGTACAAATATTCATCAAAAGGGTTTAAACTAATGTTGAATCAATTTCAACTTTTTTAAACCTCTTTTTTAGCAAATATTTGTACTCTTTGGAATTGTGGGCATTTTACTGAATGGCTTTTTTTCCCTATACGTGATTGTTTTACTAGCTAACTAATAGAAATGCATTAGCTCACTTTTCTACATAGCAAACACTGTTATTTTTCAACAGTTGAATTTTTTACAGGGTGAAAATGTTTCACCCTAATGCCTTGTTTCCAACTTTCCACTGGGTCGAAAATTTCAACTTTTTGACAATTCAACTGGTGAAAAATGGAAGACACGTGGCCCCCGCAAATTCACTATCACAGGCAGGAGCCACGTGAGTTTCATTTTTCACCAGCTGAATTGTCAAAAATATTGAAATTTTTGACCCAGTAGAAACAACTTCAAACAAGGCATAAGGCCTTGTTTCCACGGACCACTGTGGTGAAAATTTGAACTCATGTGGCTCCCGCCCATCACGGTTCATCTATTTTTCACCAGTTCAAATCTTCAAAAAGTTCTACTGGTCAAAAATGGGACTCGCATATGGCCTTTGTCTGTCAGTGAATAGGCCGGGGAGGGGGGGGGGGGGGTACGTGCGTCTAATTTTTCAACAGTTAAAATTTTGAAAAAGTTGAAATTTCTACTCCAATGGAAACAAGGCCTTACAGACATTTCCATAGAATCTTTCCTCAAAAATAAATTCCTGAGAATTTTATAAACACTGCATCAGTGGACTTTACATCCCGTTCGAAATTCCCCCTTTTTATAAGAACACTCTGTGCTTCGGCAACTCACCACCAGAGGACAGAGGTGTTACATTAGTCTCTATCAGTCTATCTTCAAACACTTTATGAAAAAAAAGCGTTTGGCGTCTCGTTTACTGTTAATATATAAATCACAAATGGATGATTTAGATGACGAACTATTTGACAACCTTTTAAAAACAACAACAACCAAGTCAAAATCATCTAAACGTAAGGAAAGCTTGCATGATATTCACACGGTTTACGCCTATTATAGTAACGATTCTGTTATCAGACCGTTGTAAATAAATGTTTATAATACGGAGAACGGGGAAGGACAGTTCTTTTTTTTTAATCGGTTGCAATAAATTCGTAAGACGTTACAAGTTGCAACGAATAAAATCAGTTTGTTACAACGAGGTAGTTAAGTGGTTGCAACGTTTTACTAAATCGTTGCATCGAGTTATTAATTCGTTGTAACAGGTTAGAATTGACAAACAAAGAAATGTTTATCCTTTTCCGGACTCCGTATTATTCAGTACTTATTCTTAGAGGTGTGCGCCATGACAAGGTTTGCTCGTTACCAAGGAAGTCAACTGTTGCTAGGGAAGCGGCGGCCATGTTGTGACGACACAATAAAGCTCGTAACATATAGCCTATATACGTTATTTTGCCTTATTTGCTGTATATGTTAATAAGTTTTCATGTGTTAGTTGTGTTATATGTGAATAAAATAGTTATAAAAATAGATTGTAATAATTTACTAAAAATTCTGTAATTATATATATAATAGAATTTAATATTAATATTATTAATAATAAATATAAATAAATAATGTATTAATGATAATAATAATAATTAATAAATTAATATTAATAATAAATATAAATAAATAATACATTAATGATAATAATAATTAATCAATTAATATTAATATTATTAATAATAAATATAAATAAATAATGTATTAATAATAATAATAATTAATAAATTAATATTAATAATAAATATAAATAAATAATACATTAATGATAATAATAATTAATCAATTAATAATATTAATATTAAAATATAATATAACATAAAATAAAATGTTGGATAGTGTAGAGGGGGAGAGAAGAAAACGTGCAGGGAAAAAAGGGGGAGGGGGAAACTGAAATTGAAATGAAAGGAGTAAAAAAGGAAAAAACGACGCGCATGTGCACACCAGAGAAAATGAAAACCTCATTTTTTCTTTAAAATATAAAAGGGAGGGGATAATAGTAGCAAAATTAAACTAGAATTTATCACAGGCAATTGTGCCCAGCATTAGAATTTCTTTTGCTCCACCCTTTTATGAACCTCATCAGTTTCTAATTGGTTTGTTACTTGGTCTGACGTCATAAAAGGGCGGAGGAAAAGAAATTCTAATGCTGGGCACAATTGCCTGTGAATTTGGCTCCCGTCATTTATGACTGATTACCCCACTAGTATAATAATAATTATATATATAATCTCCCAGGTCTGTGTATGTGTGTGTGGAGTAACAAAACCATTGAAGCACGTCGGAATTTATATAAATGAACCGTTTTTTTTCTCAAGGTCAACTATATGTTGATTTCTTCCTTTGGATCGTGTAGAAGGGGAGAGAGAGAGAGAGAGAGAGAGAGAGAGAGAGAGAGAGAGAGAGAGAGAGAGAAAAGTGGGAGGGGGTGAGGGGAAAAGTTTGGAAAGTGTAGAAGGGGGAGAGAGAGAGAGAAAAGTGGGAGGGGGTGAGGGGAAAAGTTTGGAAAGTGTAGAAGGGGGAGAGAGAAAAAAGTGGGAGGGGTGACTGAAATTGAAATGAAAGGAGTAAAAAAAGGAAAAAACGACGCGCATGCGCACAATTGCCTGTGAATTTTGCCCCCGTCATTTATGACGGGTTACCCCACTAGTATTGAAATTTAATATAACCTAAATTAAAAGATTTCAATAGAAAACATGTGATAGTTGTGTTGTAAGTGAATAAAATAGTCTGTAGTTTATAATAAAATTTAATGTATTATATTAAAATTTAATATTAATATTAAAGATGGAAAAACCATCCAGAAATTATAGTTGGCCAGATTATTAAAAAAAATTCATGATGAAAGTTGTTTACAATGGTAAAAAATATAGAAACATTATAAAATGCCACAAAGCAATAAATATATTTAATATATTAAACATTTTATTGCTTTATATCATTTTATAATGTTTCTATATCTATCTATAAACTGTAATCATCAATTTTTTTTAATATTAATATTATTAGTAATAAATTAATAAATAATAAGTTAATTAATAATTATATATATAATATCCCAGGTCTGTGTGTGTGTGTGTGTGTGGAGTAACAAAAACCATTGAAGCACGTCGGAATTTATATAAATTTGAATAAATGAACCGTTTTTTTTTCTCAAGGTCAACTATATGTTGAACTCTTCTTTTGGAAAGTGTAGAAGGGGGAGAGAGAAAAGTGGGAGAGGGTGAGGGGAAAAGTTTGGAAAGTGTAGAAGGGGAGAGAGAGAAAAGTGTGAGGGGTGAGGGGAAAAGGTTGGAAAGTGTAGAAGGGGAGAGAGAAAAAAGTGGGAGGGGGTGACTGAAATTGAAATAAAAAGAGTAAAAAAAGGAAAAAACGACGCGCATGCGCATAATTGCCTGTGAATTTTGCTCCCGGCATTTACGACGGGTTACCCCACTAGTAATTAATATTAATATTATAATTATTATATATATAACTAGTGGGGTAACCCGTCATAAATGACGGGAGCATCTAGTTTCTTTTTGTGTGACTGTCCGGTTGTCATGAAGCAATTCGCCTTGACCACTTGTGTTTTTTATAAGCACCTTAATATTGTTACAGGTATGTGAAGACAGGGAGATACAGTCGTGTGCCCCGCCCCTTTATGACTGTCAGACCAAATATCAACCAATTGGAAATTGAAAAGAACGGGGCATGTGACGTCAGACCAAATAACAACCAATTCAAAATTGAAAAGAACGGGGCATGTGACATCAGACGACATAACAAAATAATTAAAAGTTCCTGGCCCTCATAAAAAAGGCGGGGAAAACGACTGTTATTTTACTGTCTTTACTTGCCTGTCCTTACTATTGTTTGGATTCTTGGATCGGGAGAGTGCAACATAAAGTTGACCATGAGAAAAAAGCAGTTCATTTAAATTTCAATCTGATTAAGTTTTTGTCCTAAAACAATTTACCCTAAAGAAACATTTGCCCTAAAGGGAGATATTGCCCTAAAGGGAGATATTGCCCTAAAGGGAGATATTGCCCTAAAGGGAGATATTGCCCTAAAGGGAGATATTGCCCTAAAGGGAGATATTGCCCTAAAGGGAGATATTGCCCTAAAGGGAGATATTGCCCTAAAGGGAGATATTGCCCTAAAGGGAGATATTGCCCTAAAGGGACATTTGCCCTAAAGGGACATTTGCCCTAAAGGGACATTTGCCTTAAAGGGAGATATTGCGCTAAAGGGTGATATTGCCCTAAAGGGAGATATTGCCCTAAAGGGAGATATTGCCCTAAAGGGAGATATTGCCCTAAAGGGAGATATTGCCCTAAAGGGAGATATTGCCCTAAAGGGAGATATTGCCCTAGAGACATTTGCCCTAAAGAGACATTTGCCCTAAAGAGACATTTGCCCTAAAGAGACATTTGCCCTAAAGGGGCATTTGCCCTAAAGGGACATTTGCCCTAAAGGGACATTTGCCCTAAAGGGACATTTGCCCTAAAAAGACATTGCCCTAAAGGGACATTTGCCCTAAAGGGACATTTGCCCTAAAAAAACATTTGCCCTAAAAAGATGTTCTCCTAATGAGTAGTCTAAATATACAGTAATTGGTTTTAGGGCATATGTTCCTTGAGGGCAAATAGCTTTAGGGCAAATGTTTTTAAGGGCAAGTGGTTTTAGGGCAAGTTGTTTTAGAGCAAATGTTCTATTAGGGTAAATAGTTTTAGGGCAAATGGTTTTAGGGCAAATGGTTTTAGGGCAAATGGTTTTAGGGCAAATGGTTTTAGGGCAAATGGTTTCAGGGCAAATAGTTTTAGGGCAAATGGTTTTAGGGCAAATGGTTTCAGGGCAAATAGTTTTAGGGCAAGTGGTTTTAGGGCAAATGTTCTATTAGGGTAAATGGTTTTAAGGAAAATGTTCCATTAGGGTTAATTGTTTTTATGGCCTGTGATAAACTGTAGTTTAATTTTGCTACTATTATCCCCTCCCCTTTTTATATTTGAAATAGAAAATGTGTTTTTCATTTTCTCTGGTGTGCGCATGCGCGTCGTTTTTTTTTTACTGATTTCATTTCAATTTCAGTCACCCCCTCCCACTTTTCCTCCCTCCACGTTTCTCTCTCGCCCCCCCTTCCCCTTCTACACTTTCCATCCAACCTTTCCCCCTCTCCAATTTAATATCATGGGGTTCTTGGATGGGAAGGGTGCAACATATAGTTGACCTTGAGAAAAAAAAAAGCTGTTCATTTCTTCATTTATTTAAATTTATATAAATTCCGATGTGCTTCAATGGTTGTACAGCGTTATTTCAGACAGAAAGACAGATACACAGACCTGGGATATTATATATATAATATCCCAGGTCGGTGTATCTATCTGTCTCTGAAGTAACGCTGTACAACCATTGAAGCACGTCGGAATTTATATAAATTTGAATAAATGAACGGCTTTTTTTTCTCAAGGTCAACTATATGTTGCACCTTCCCAATGTCCCATCCAAGAACCCCATGATATTAAATTGGAGAGGGGAAAAGGCTGGAAAGTGTAGAGGGGGAGAGAGAAACGTGGAGGGAGGAAAAAAGGGGGTGGGGTGACTGAAATTGAAATGAAAGGAGTAAAAAAGGAACAAACGACGCGCATGCGCATAATTGCCTGTGAATTTTGCTCCGTCATTTATGACGGGTTACCCCACTAGTTATATATATAATATCCCAGGTCTGTGTGTGTGTGTGGAGTAACTGTACAAAACCATTGAAGCACGCTGAAATTTATATAAATTTGAATAAGTGAACCGTTTTTTTTCTCAAGGTCAACTATATGTTGAACTCTTCCTTTGGAAAGTGTAGAAGGGGGAGAGAGAGAAAAGTGGGAGGGGGTAAGGGAAAAAGGTTGGAAAGTGTCGAAGGAGAGAGAGAGAGAAAAGTGGGAGGGGGTGACTGAAATTGAAATGAAAGGAGTAAAAAAAGAAAAAAACGACGCGCATGCGCACAATTGCCTGTGAATTTTGCTCCCGTCATTTATGACGGGTTACCCCACTAGTATATATATATACTAACCCTAAGTCTGTTTGGCCATAACGCTGTACAAACAAGGACAAAACGTTTAATGACGTTGGAATTTACTTAAATTTAAATGAACCGCTTTTTTCTCTAGGTCAACGTTATGTTGCACTTTCCCGATCCAAGAACCCAAACATTATTAAGGTGCTTATAAATAAAAAAAATAGATCAAACTCATTAGCTATGATATTAAATTGGAGAGGGCAAAGGTTGGAAAGGGTGGGGGTGAGAGAGAAAAAATGTGGAGAGGAAAAAAGGGGGAGGGGTAATAGTAGCAAAATGAAACTAGAATTTGGCTCCCGTCATTTATGACGGGTTAACCCACTAGTATAATAATAATTCAAATAGAAAACATGTTAGTTGTGTTATATGTGAATAAAAAAAATAAAAAAATATTCTATAAATATTGTTTGTTGTTCCAATCTCTCTCATTTTACCTTTTAGTAATTCATTCCACTTATTTTCTCGGTGTACTACACATTTTATTACATATTTTTAAGTTAATAATAATATTAATAACATTCAAAAACCAAAATTCTGTATTAAAACTAATAGGGCGCAGTTAATTTGCTTTATATTGTTTGTGTTGGGCATGTAAAGCGTAATACAGTTGCCTCTCGAACTTCAAAGGGTTCGATGTTCGAACAACTTGAAACTCTGAACCAAAAAATTGGAGGAAAATCCTGCTTTGAAACTGGAACAAAAACTCTAAAGTCGAACAAAAAATCATTTGTTTTTTAAGCGTTTTATTCATTTCTTTGGGTTATTTTTAAATTATCTTTAATAATACCTATTCTAAATCATGATTTAAAATCCGAACCAAATCCTGAACCAAACCAAACTAACTCAATCAGCCTGTCAGCGAACCTGCTTCAGGGTGGATAATTATAACTTAGGGCCGATAACCATAAAATGCCTTTCTTTAGCTTCGAATTCGCATCAACTAAGATTTAATTTCTTTTTTTTTCTTCAGGTTTTTACGACGACGACGACGACGATCCTTTAGCTGGTTTATTATCAGATTCGGACGAAAAAGACCAGAAAGGTATAGCAAAGTACTAACATTTAATATATTTTACTCGCAGATACGTTCCAGGCCGTAATGTTTTAAAGAGACCATTACCTCCAGAAATTTCTCGTCGAAACCTTGTCAAAACTTACCCAACAATTACCAAAATGATTTTTAAAATTAAAAATAAGTTAATAAAAATGAAAAAAAAACTTAAAAATGAAGTGACTTTTCATGATCGAGTCACCAAACAACACCATTTTAAACCTTTGCCACTCAAAGTTAGTGGCAAAGGTTGTCGCCTCACATTTTCATAATTCCTTAATCAAATACATGTATTCTCTACTCATATTCAACTCAATACAGACATCCATTCAACTCGAGAGCAACGTGGCAGGTGGGGATAATTCAAAAATCAAAGTCATAGTACTTTTAAATGAATAGGAAATACATGTATTTGAATAGGGAGTTAAAAGTAATGTGAGCTGGTGACAACACATCCGAATTCGAGTAGAAGAGTAGACTTGGGGGGGGGGGGGTTGATGCCAATGTCTGTTGTTTGGTGGCGCATCTATCTGATAAAGTTCATTTACAGGAAGTTAACTGATTTTTAATTTTTTAAATTTTAAAAATCGTTTTGGAAATAGTTACGGAGCCCAGTAAAGGTCATGCGAGAATTTTTTAAATCGCGACATTTCCACTTTTTCCGGAATCTCGACATTTCGACTTTAAACTCGAAATTTCGACTTTATTCTCGAAATTTCGACTTTAATCTCTTATTCGGCCATGTTAATTATGCCATGTTGCGTGCACCATACTCTAATAATGAAATTATTGCAAGCGCCCTCTCGTAGCAGCAATAATTTAATTATTAGAGTATGGTGCGCACAACATGGCATAATTAACATGGTCGAATAAAAGAGATTAAAGTAGAAATGTTGAGATTCTGGAAAAAATAAAAATGTCGAGATTTTAAAAAAAAATCTCGCATATCCTTTACAGGGCTCCGTAAATAGTTGAATAATTTTGACAATATTTTGATGAGAAATTTCTGGAGGTGTAATACTCTCTTTAAAGAGAAGAGACCGAGACTTGTTCAATAACCTGACATGTATGGGTTTATGATTTTCTATGGCTGTTACTGAATAGGCATGGCTGCCGGTTGGAGGAGGATTAATTCCCCCATTAATTATTTACTTTTAAGTCTTAAAGCATAACTTCTATAGCCATAATATTGTTTTCATAAGAACAACCATTATATATATAATATCCCTGGTCTGTGTGTGTGTGTGGAGTAACAAAAACCATTGAAGCACATCGGAATTTATATAAATTTGAATAAATGAACCGTTTTTTTTCTCAAGGTCATATGTTGAACTCTTCCTTTGGAAAGTGTAGAAGGGGGAGAGAGAGAAAAGTGGGAGGGGGTGAGGGGAAAAGGTTGGAAAGTGTAGAATGGGGAGAGAGAGAGAAAAGTGGGAGGGGGTGACTGAAATTGAAATGAAAGGAGTAAAAAAACGAAAAAATGACGTGCATGCGCACAATTGCCTGTGAATTTTGCTCCCGTCATTTATGACGGGTTACCCCACTAGTTCATTAATCATAACCATTCATAAATTATAACCACTTTTGTAACTATAACCATTACATTTAACCATAAATATTTGAAGAAACCATAACCAAGAAATCTTTCAATTATGGAATGGTTATAATTAGAGGTGGGACGAATCCTAAATTTTCTCGAATTCGAATCCAAATCCTAAAAGGTTCTCGAATCTCTCGAATCCTTCACATGTGAATCTTATATTATTCACCAAGAAGATACAAATAAATGAAATAAAACATTAAATATTAAATTATTAATAATAAAAAATAAGTGTGGCGCTCAGGGTCGCCACAAAGTGATATTGGTGATCCGGGTCAGACCACCGAAATTGCAACAATCGCCGTTTTTTTTTTTGGTTAGTGAAAGCTTCTATTGGACGTCAATGGAGTTAAAACTAATTTTACTAACAAATTTTTTTAGGTTAGGATTCGAAAGATTCAATTAAAAAGACGAAAAAAGCGCAAAGATTCGAGTTTTCGAATCTCGAATATTTTTCAAGATTCATGGAATTCGAGGATTCGAATGTCCCATCCCTAGTTATAATTATTCTCAACCTCTTAAGATGGGTATTCACCAAAAGAGCGAGCATTAATCTCACTGAATAATTGTCTGGTGAGTACCGGTCAGCGAGCAAGCGAACATTTACTAGCTCGTGGTAAAAAAAAACGATCGGTTGGATGGCGGTACATCAAAGACAACATTTGTTCGTGCTTGAGTGTTAACAGTGCTCGCCGTAAACGATATAGCAACTGCGAACAAGAACACATTCGCTCCAGTATAGACGAAAGGTGAGTATTTTAAGGAAGCACGAGCAAACATCGGAGAGCATGAGCAAATGTTTGCTCTTGCTCGTTCTTTTGGTGAATACCCAAATAGCATTACAAGTTCACACCGTTAACCGGTTGCATTCTTCATAATCTTGTCACAGATTTCTGATTAAATGCATAAGTTTGTGTACAACTGTGTCTTATCGCAGTGGTCTCCAAAATGGGGTCAGTGTACCCAAGTGGGTACGCAAGTCCATACATTGGGGTACGCCAAGAAAATTAATATTTTCTTTGTATTTTTTTTTTTCATAAGACAAGTTTTTTAATTAACAGAAGAAAAAAAATAAGAAATTAATTAAAGAATAACAAATATTAACTTGTATTTTTAAATTACACGATCATGAACACTAAGTAGACGAGGAATTGGTAGCGGTGACACTTTCGCGTACACGTAGTAGAGACAGAGAGCAATGCTTATTATTACACTAGCGACAGATTTTTTTACTATGTGAGCCGGGACATAGCCACCTTATCCCAAGGACAAGGGTTATCCTTGGGATAAGGATGCTACAGGCGGGACTGTTCCTTATTGGGGTTCCGGGCTATTTATTTTTTTTTGTCTTAGGGGTACGCGATCATTCATTCGAAAACCTGGAAACCCGCGAATCTTGAAAAATATTCGAGATTCGAAAACTCGAATCTTTGCGCTTTTTTCGTCTTTCGAATCTTTTGAATCCGAACCTAAAAAAAAAAAGTTAAAAACTTTGGCAAAATTAGTTTTAACTCCATTGATGTCCAATAGAAGCGTTCACTAACAAAAAAAAAACCCGGCGATTGTTGCAATTTCGGTGGTTGGACCCGGATCACCAATATCACCTTGTGGCGACCCTGAGAGCCACACTTATTTTTTATTATTATTAATTCAATATTTAATACTATTTTATTTATTTGTATCTTCTTAATGAATAATATAGGATTCTTATATGAAGGATTCGAGATTTGAGGGATTTGCGAGAATCTTTTAGGATTCGGATTCGAAAAAAATTTAGGATTCGTTCCACTCTCTACTTTTAACCTTTTTATTTATTGAAAATAGTATTGCCTATCTTCCATATTTCAATGGTTTCTTATAGAAATTGTATTTCGATTTGCGTTGTTTATCAACCAAAACATAACTTGTACGAGGCTCAAACCTAGGAGAAATTTTAAGTTATATCAAATCTATAACTTAAAATTTCTCCTAGGTGGTTTGAGCCTCATACAAGTAGGCCTATGTTTTGGTTGATAAAAGCACAATTTTTCAGCCATAACAATGGTAGTCACATATTCACAAGATACAAAACTAGAGTTGAAAGTTGTAAATAGTTGCAGGGATGGGCCATTCCGATCCTTGACTGGTAATGTGAAACAACCTTAATTTTTTTATCGCCCTTACACATTTTTAATGGATTTTTAAGTTATTTTAGGAAGTTTAGGTTGTTATTATCTAATTTCTCTATTTTTGTTACACCAAATGAAAGTGTCGTCTATCGACATAATGTAACGACCCGACTTGGGTCCGTTGCAACACCCCGGCAAAACTTTCCCGTCTTACCGGATCCTGACCTCCTTGGGGCCGAGGGTCGAAGCGCTGGCTGCCCGCTCCTGTCTGCCCGTGCCCTGGGTGGCACCGGTCGGAGGTCCCACACGCCGCACGTCGCCGGACGAAAGACCGACGAACCCGACGCGAGAATCCACGGTGAACCCCCGGTGGATCTCACCGTGGACACCGACGCGAAGCACCGGCCGAAAACGACGGATGAAGGACGGTGATGATTCCGGTGTCCCCCCACCGGAAACCCCCACCCTCCCCGCGGATACTTCCCCAGATAATAATGACACGGACACAGTGTGTATGAGTGAAAATAATAAAGTATTTATTCAATGGAATAAATGTAAAAACACTCACTCAATAAGCAATATCTGCTGGATGCTTAGTCCCAGCAGAGAGCAAACAAAAGATGACCCCTTTTAGAGATGCAAGGATATCTCCTGGCTAATCCAGCCAGGAGCTAAGGTGTAACACACCTAAACCACACAAAAGATTAAGATGAATGGTGGCCATCTTGGCCACCTGATGACTTGGAGCACCAAAAACACATGCACTAAGCATGAAGGGTCTAACACACACTGCCCAGAATATAATGGCCGCCGCCATTATATACCCCCCAGGCTGCTCCACCTGGGGGAGGACAGTGACCCTTGCTGGCCATTTTGTCGTCTGCCTGGCAGCTAAATAGCCAGCCTAGCAGACGACACAGGAGATTTAGTCTGCTCCAACTAAAGAGCAAAAACTGGGTTGTCACAATCCTCTCAACTTCCCTGATCCGCCCCGGGATCAGGTCAGTCGAGCCAGCAAGGATTGCTCCTGTGACCCCCCACTCAGCGTCAGGCTGAATTCATCGGCGGTGGAACCACCAGAGTGCCCAACCACTCCGATATCCACCGACGTGCCCACCACAGGCACATCCGGGTGTTCTGCCACCCGTGTCCGATATCGAACTCAGTCCCCCTGAGCCTTGCCTCCTCCTGCCGTCGAAACACATCGATGGCTAGAGTGGCAAGCTGCGGACCCATATGTAGGGTCCGACTCGTTAGAAGATCTACGAGGGCGGCTGCGGGATCAGACTCGCTCCCTCGTAGCGGTTGGATAACAAATTCTCCAACCATCTCTTCTAAGTCGCAGCCAAGGAGACGCTGGACGTATGGTGCCGCGAGCTGGACTACACGAACTAATCCAGCTCCTGTCCCCATCACATCCAAAAATGCAAAACGTCTCCTAACCGGGTTGACGACCAACAACACCGGAAAGTCTCTACCACCAAAAGCAAGCACATATCGCATGCTAAATGATGGCAACGACCGAAACAATGGTACCGGGAGTGGCTCTCCCAAACGGTAATAACCAAGGTACTGGAACCCCTCCATTCCCGGCTGGTCCTGCCACAGACCAAGTCGGTTATTCAGAAAGACCTCTCTTTCTGAATACGGAGGACTGGCTCCAGAATGTCGACCCTTGCCCGCAGGCTGGGGAGACCTGGCTTCCTCTTCCGGTCCTAGGGTCCCAAAGACCCCCCTTGTCAGGACTCGGAGAGAAGGGTGTCCTTCCAATGGAAGGCACGGGACCACGTTTGGTAGGAACACTAACTTTCCCCACCGGGCTGCCCCCCGCATCTAGGTGAATGCGAGCTGACCCCGGCGGAGAGTTCCCACCGACCGAAACCCACGGGTTCGGTACCGTGACCACCTTCGGGGAGGATGGAGGTATTCCGAGAACAACATCTCGCATTGACCTGCCATCCGTCCGTGCCGTCATTACCTGACGGGGTATGGTACGGCTGGTTCCCGGCCGACACGGTCGCACCGTGTCGGGACTCCTCCTCGTCCGTCCCAACTCTTCTGGCAGTCGTCCCCAGGGACTCCTCTGACCAGAAGGTCCTGGACCTCCCTTCTTCCCAAACCTGGACTTTTTCTTGTCCACCTTCTGTTTCTTCTTTTTGGGAAGAAGGTTTTACCGTGCTTTGAGCCGGACACACCTAAGCTCAAAGACTCACCGGGCCGGTCAGACTTAGGAGGGTGGTTAGCCCCCTTCGAAGGTGACCGGACTTCCCAACCGAAGCCTTTCCAGCCGAAGCTGTACTCGCCTCCGAGTTGACTCCCGTAGCCGACTTGACAATTGAGGACGGTCGTGCCGCCACGCCATGTCCTCTCTTATCCCGGGGAATCTTTAATTTCCCCAGTGCAAGGGTCGGCTGACCCTTGCTACCAACAGTTTTAGCTCCCGCACCTTGGGTAGGTGCCTTGGGAGCCTGCATCGCCCCCCTCTGGGCAATGCACTGTTGGCCAGCGGCGGTTGAGGCTCTCGCAACAAGTGCGACACCACGTCCAACAGGAGGTTCCCCTGTAACGAGCTGATTCCGGACTTCAGTTCCCCCCAGGGGCGGAAACTGAGAGGTCCGGGGGCTCGAACTCCTGACGGCATTCAACCTGCTTAGCTCTCTTTATCCGAGCTTCGCACTTCGCCGCTTGAGCCAAGTGGTAACCGCGCACGGTCCTCATAGCTCCACTTGCCTGCAGGGAAGCCGGCCGGACCTCCATGTGAGGTCTTGGCCTTTTTTCCCTGCCGGATGACTGACCACTGGTGGGATGAAAGGGCGGGGACATTTCTGTCCCTGACCACCACCACCACTCACTGGAGTGCTCTTCCTAGGAGTGGATACTGAAGGCTGGTTGGCCTTTTTCTCCCTTCTTCGGTCCCTCTTGGGAGTCCCCAGACTGCCCTACCCGAAGAACCAGCCACTGCTGCGGGCAAACCCACGGCAGGAGGTTGGTCTTCAGGCCGGGGCAGCCCCTGGGGCTCCCTCAGGATGAGCACGGGCCTCAGCCAGAGGGCCTACTGCCGGCATAAGCCATGCCATGGCAGCTTCCCTCCTCTTAAGCTGAGCCTCTCTCTCAGTAAGAGCCCTCATCCGTGCAGCGTACCTAGCAGCACCGGACTTCTTCTTAGATTTCAATCTGTCCTTACGGCGCTGCTGGGCAGGGAACTCCCCGACGTAAGATCGTTTCCCATCCGCCATCAGAAAACCTTCCGACGGCATCTGGTACTTCCGACTTTCGTCTAACCGATCAAGTCGGTCCTCTTCAGTTTTCCCCAAAGGGACAACGTCTAGAGGACTCCCTTGAATGGTGGGAGTACCCTCCCGGGATCCGGTCATCGACCGTTTACCCGGGGAGGCCTTTCCTCTCCCTTCAGACTCCAAAGAGTCCTCTGAAGAGAGGATACACTGGCCTCTCCACTGCCTGGTGATGTGCACCACGGAAACCTCCGTTGTGTCCATCCCAGCCTCCGGATTTTCCTCAGCCAGGCTAGCCAATTCTAGCCGGCTTCGGCTTACCGGAGCTACCAATTTTCTTCTGGCAACCAGTGATCCTGCATCTTTCCGTTTCCTCCGGTGAAACAAACGTTTCAGGAGCCAACTAGCAGCAAACGACCGTCCTTGTTTATTTTTCCAAACAGGATGGCGCTTAGCCGCTAATATCTCCGGAGGAACGGCCAACACCGATGCAGGAGAGAGAGAGCACAGTCGGAAACATCACCTGCAGACTTAGCACCAAGTCTGCAGCTGGACATTACGGATTTCTCCACCCAGTTCTCCCTGGGGCGACCGCCATCTGTTTGTGACAGACAGGCGGTGTCCCGTCCAGGGGTCTCTGGGCGCCCAGTTCTTGTTCCTCCGAACCAGGCCATCATCCCACTCCAGGGATCGGCCCGATCTCTCCCACCAGGGCAGGGGGCTCATAGAGTCCCTGACGGGTCCTGGCACTCTCTGGTGGCCCAGAGGAAGCTTGCATCACCTCAAAAGCCTTTGGTTTCCTCGGACGGAGGTTATACCGGGGCTGAGGTGCTTCCTCTGCCTCAGAGTCGGTAGACTCACTAGCCAAGCCAGGCCGACTGGACGGTCCCGGAGGAACATTATCGTCCTCCACCGTCCTATCTTCCTGGGACGCATCACTGGTCCCACTGGAGTTCGATGAGGTGTCAGAGCCACCTAGGCCATCTTCCTCACGAACTCCACATGTGGGAACGTACGGCTTCAGGTTATCAACATGAAACCGGTCCCGCACCTTCCGACCATACCCATCAATGAACTCTATCTCATAGACTAGGTCGGAAACCTGCCGGACCACCGTACCCAGTTCAGCCTTGTACGCGAAGTTCCACTTCTTGGCTTGGCCGAGTTTCCCAGCCATATCCCTCATCCAAACCTTCATACCAGGTTGGTACAGGGGTGGCTGCACCCGGCCAGCGTCATACCGGCTCTTCTGCCTCGCCTGAGCGGCCGCCAAATTTTGACGAGCACGCTCCTCCACGGCTTGCTGGTCAGGCAAGTCGCGGATCGGACCGTCAGGAAGGAGATTATCAATCCCCAACCTAGGTTCGCGGCCAAACAACAATTGGTACGGAGACACTTCCGTGCTCTCCTGCACCGCAGTGTTGTAGGCCCACACGGCGGGCCGTAACTTCTCAAACCAATCACGTTGGTCCTTGAGGGGATCAAGGTAACGCTTTATGGTCTCCATTACGGTTTTATTCGTACGTTCCGTAAGCCCATTCGCTTGCGGATGGTACGCCGTCGTGTGGTGCTGCGCTATATTATAGCGCTCCCTGAACTTTCGCAACAGCTTGCTGCAGAACTGGGAACCACGATCCGAGATGAGAGTTGTCGGTGTGCCATACACCAACAAGATCTCATCTTTCAGGAACTTGACAACACAAGCGGCCGTAGCCCTTCGTACTGCCTTCGCCACGCCGTACCGAGTGAAGTAGTCCACCATGATCAAAACATAGGTGACTCCACCCACGGACGCAGGAAATGGCCCAACGAAGTCCATTCCCCAGGCATGAACTGGGTACTCTGGAACTATCGGTTGCAAGAATCCTTGAGCTCTTGCGAACTGTCGTACTCTCTGACACACCAAGCATGATTTAACATACTCCACCGTGTCACGTTTCATACCTAACCAGTAGAAACGAGTACGCAACCGTTGGTACGTCTTGTACACTCCGAAGTGACCAGCTTCGGAGCTATCGTGCAACTTCCGCAAGCAGAAGGCTTGACACGACCTCGGCACAACCAACACAGTTCTGGTGCGATCCTGTATGGATTTGATGGCATACAACAATTGGTTTGCCACCACGAACTTGAACCTTAAGTTCGAGTTGGGGTCGGTGTAGAGCTCACGCTTCACCTTGGAGCACCAATTGTCATTGGCTTGCTCCATAACCCAATCCACCCCAGACCGGACCCGGTAAATTACCTCACCCACGTCAGCCTCGACGTGTTCAGGCAAAGAAGGATCATCAACTTCATTTACCGGATACCGACTCAAACAGTCGGCATCCTCGTGAAGTTTCCCCTTCTTAAACTGAATCTTATACCGGTACTCCTGCAACTGCATTTGCCAACGCCCCAACCTGCCCTGCAGGTTTTTGGCGATCAGTTACGATCACAAAGTCCCGGTTAAAGATGTAAGGTCGGAATTTACCCACGGCAAACATGATCGCCAAGCATTCCTGCTCGGTGACACTATACCGTGTTTCCGGTCCCTTCATGAGACGGCTAGCGTAGGCCAGAACCCGAGGAGCCTTGTCCTCAGGTAGCTTCTGGTATACTACGACACCTAGACCGTACCCACTCGCATCGGTGTGAATTAACACCTCACCACGTGGATCATACATGGTGAGCACCGGTGCTTCGGTTAAAAATGCCTTTAACCGCTCAAACGCTAGACCACACTGCTCCGACCAGTCAAAGGACGCATCCTTCCGGGTCAGGTCATGCAGTGGTCTTGCGACCTTGGCGAAGTCCTTAATGAACCTACGGTAGTAGCCGGCCAGTCCAAGAAAACTTCGGACGGCGGTCACCGTTGTAGGGACACTGAACTCTTCGACTGCTCTCACGAGTCCCGGGTCCGGAGCAACTCCCTCGGCACTCACTATGTGACCGAGATATTTGACCTTGTCAAATCCGAAGAAACACTTCTTCGGCTGGAGTTTCAGCTCCGCCCCTCGTAACAGTCTCAGGACAGTACTCAAGCGTTCGAGAAACTGCTCAAAGGTGCTCCCAAAGACGATAATATCGTCTAGGTACACCAAGCAGCTCTCCCACTTGTGTCCCGCCAACAAGAGGTCTAACGCTCTTTGCATAGTGGCAGGAGCATTGCAGAGTCCGAAAGGCATTTTTCGGAACTCAAACAGACCTTGAGAGCAAATGAATGCTGTCTTCTCAATGTCTGGCTCTGCCATCCTGACCTGCCAGTAACCACTAGCAAGGTCCAGGGTTGCAAAATACTTTGCTCCGGCTAGCGAATCGAGGGCATCATCGATGCGAGGTAGCGGGTACTGATCCGCCTTTGTCTGGGCGTTCAGTCTCCGATAGTCCACACAGAAACGAAAGCCACCATCCTTCTTGCGAACAAGTAAGATAGGGCTTGCGTAAGGACTATGCGAAGGTTGGATTACACCTGCATCCAACATTTTCGCTACCTCTTCTCGCTCGATCGCACGAGCCGCCGGAGCGGTTCTTCGCAATCCTTCTCGCACCGGAGGTAACCCACCGGTATCAATCGTATGTTCGACGAGCGGGGTTTCCCCCAGCTCTGTGTAATCGAACGCGAAATGATCACGGCGTTCCAGTAGGAACTCCCGAAGCTGTGCCGCCTCTTCAGGCTTCAGACTAGGTCCGATTTTAAGACACTCTTCGAGAGTGGGTTTCACTTCCGCATTGAGGACTCGGCGACCTTTACCAGTCGCCCCTCTCAACTTAGGCGGAAGCCCCCATGGCCGGCCATCTCCATGAGTGGGGTCTCCCCCTCTCAACTTAGATGGACCGTCCAGTCCCACCACAATGGCTGCCTCCACAGCTTGAGCCGTTGCGACACCCTCCCCTGTCTCCAGGGCAACGGGAACGTCAGCAACATTCTCAAGCCATATATCGTAAGTGCCTTGTTCTGTGGCTTCGGCAATTCCTGCCACCGCCAACAGACCACGGCCACCTAAGGCTTTACGATGGGGCTCTACGAGAAGCAGCTGACCAGGGCCAGCATGCTCTACCAAGCTCACGGAGACCACCTTCCGCTCATGAGCTGGTAGCCATACGTTCTCCAACAGTCGCAGGGAACAAACATCCCCGCTCCTAATTGGAGAACTGGTCTCAGCGAGTTCAGGCGACACAACATCGACCCACCCATCCACCTTTCCAGGATCTGCAGGCATCCCTTCCGGTATCCCGTAGGGAGGGAGTAGCAGAGGCTCCACAGAATCGTGAAGCTTCGCCAATGCCTCCACTAACGAGTTGGGAAGTTGTACCGAAGTACCCTGCAAAGCCTGAATGGCCAGTGCGGCATGAAGAGCATCTGGATGTGCATTCCAGATGTCTTCCCGGAAATAAATTTTCCGGCTCACCATGTCCACCATCAGCCCAAACCGAGAAGCCAGGTCAACACCTATTATGGCTTCTCCTTCACCCTCAATGAGGAGAAGATGGGTTCTGATGGACCTCCCGTGGATTGACATGTCCACGTGCACGACTCCTTCTATCTCGATGGAGTACCCGCTCATGCCCGTCAGGCATGAGGGAAGGCTAACCTTCTGCACCGGTAACCCCATCTCCTGTGCCACCGACATGCTCATTACCGAAACCTCGGCACCAGTGTCGACGATCGACTCAACCAGCCGATCGTTCAACGACACCAGAACACGTGGTGCCCCACGCAAATAAGCACGGCTCTGTAATTCCGGTATAGGCAACCGTCGTTGCCCGACATTACTTTTCCGAGCCTCATCCGTCCTCCCATCCACAAGGGATGGTCGTCCCGGATGCTCGGGGGTCTGGGTACCAGTCTCCAAACCAGGAGACCTACCAGGCCTGGGCGACAGCATGGGCGCACCAACGCTCGAAGCCCTCGTAATGCCCGTACCGTTCGGCCCTTCCTCCCCCTCATCAGGGAAGAAAGGTGCCACCCAGCTCTCCAGCCGGGCAAGCGCAGCTTCCAGTGTGGGGCTTGGCTCCTGAAATACCCACTGGGTAATTTCTGGGTCCGCAGACCTTGCCAGAGGCACCCCTGCTTCATGCAGGATTCCCACATACTTGGACACTGCCCGAAGGTACGTCCCTTCCTCACTTCGCCGGCTTTGCCGGACACCTGAGTTTTTAAGCGAACCCGGTCGACTGCAGCTCAGTTCTGCAGCGACCGTTGCCGGTTTAACGATGGCGCACCATCGTCTCTGGCAACAGGCAGATAGTATGTCTGTCCGTTAATTACGGTGGACAGACATTCACGGTCCTGCCGTACCACGGGTACAAGACCCGTGCCATACAGCACCGCCTGGCTTCTGCCAGGTGTCACCCTAGCAACCTGTCCTCGGGCCAAAGCCTGCAGACAATCCTTCTTCAAGTGACCCATTTGGTCGCACTTGTAGCATGGACCTGGTTGCTTCCGGGTGGGACCACCACCTACAGCCATTTGGCCAGACCCAGACGGGGCTGCTGTGGACTTATTTCCACCCTGGCTCCGCCACCTAGTCTTATTACCCTTCTTCCCTCCGGTCTTGGCAGTCGCTCCGTCCGCATTGGACGGAACAGTCGCCTTCGCACCCGAAGGGTTGGAGGAAGACTTAGCAGAGCCTCTGGGCTGTGCCACAGCACCTGAGGCCTTGACCGTAGTCTTGGTCTCTGGTACCGTCAAGGTACGGGCAAGCAATTCACCCGCCGTCAGCATGTCGGCCTCAACCAACATTGCCTCCGCGGTGAACGCGCACACCGTTTCGGCCTTCGATCCCCAGAGCGGTCTGAGGATCGCCGGCTGCAGTTTCTTCTTAAATCGGAGGAGTCGACAAGACTCATCCTCATTAGGAGAAACTCGTTCTGCTAGCTCAATAAAGCGCCAGTAGAACGCCTGAAGCGACTCGGTCGGCCCCTGCACCATTGTTTCAAACTGATCGAAACAAGCCTGAGCCTGATTCTTAGTCCCGAAACGCTGGAACATGGCCTCCTTTAGCTCCGGCCAGGTCAGGTCCGGCTGAAACTCTACCAAACTGGCATAGTATTCTTCAGCCGGGCCGTCGAGCAGGTACGTAAAGAAACTGCACCTGGCCTCATCCGTCCAGCGCTGAGCCCTCGCTTTGGCTTCGAACTGTCGGAGAAAAGGCGTAATGTCCTCTCGTCCATCATACCGTATGAACGAGTGGACTGGGTTGAAAAACCCAAACGCCTGAATCTCCGACGGGACGGCTGGTGCAGGCGTCCACGGCGCGGTACTTACCGGCCGTGGTGCCCTGCTCCGGTTCCCCGAAGTCTCAGCATCAAGCTCAGCTTCCGTGGGTTCCACCAAGTGGACCCTCGGCTGCTGAACGGGCGGAGGAACTCCGTGACCAACTCCCACAGGAGCAGTCCAAGTTCCTCCAGGAGGTATCCGCCCGGTCGAAACCGGCGGCGCCTCCCTTCGTACACCTCCCCGGTGCACGGGCGATAGTGGTAACTGCGGTTGCCCTCCTCGGATCCCATGGATCCTTTGGGGCAGACGTCCCTGCAACCGCAGGTTGTCAATCCCCCTGGCAACCGCAAGGAGTTCTTCCTCGGACCACGATGTCAACAATGACTCCGTGCCCTGCGGACTACCCAACAGAGTCCCCACCGACTCACTTAAGAGTTCCCCACCGTGTCCAACCGGACCGGTGGCAGTGGAGGCCAGGACACCGGCCAAAGGCCGCGTGCCTGTCTCTGCTGGGGTCCTCACAACCCCTTCACCACCATCCAACGGTGTTCCGTCGGTGACAATGCCTCCACGGTGCGATCGCACCGTTACAAAGTCTCCATACGGAGGTCGGTCCGTAGGGACATCCCCTACGGCACCTTCCCCCACGGAACCATCGTGTCCGTTCCCGCCAACAGCAACCAAACCAGGTTGCTGCCCCTCCGGCCGAATACCACGGCCGATGGTGCGGGAACGCAACTCCAATCTCTCGCCTACACCGTTACCTCGACCTACCATCGGGGAGAACGGGGTTTAGGCCGATTCCCACCGTGCGAACACGGACAGAAACGGCCACCACTTGTAAGTGAGAGAATCTACCGTGAAATCTGGCGAATTCACGGACCAAAGTCCAGAAAACACCGTCAAACAACGGTAGAACCGTACCAAACCGTAGTTTCACGGACAAATGTCCGTGTCCCACGGTAACCGTACGGTTAGAGTCTCTTTTCACCGTCTTCGAACGGAGATTCACGGACAACGGTCCGCAAATCACCGTCTACTAGCGGTGAAACTACCTTTCTACCGTGTTCGACCGGTAATTCACGGACAAAAGTCCGCAATTCACCATCTACTAACGGTAAAACTCCCTTTTTACCGTGTCTGCCCGGTGATACACGGACAACAGTCCGCAACACACCGTCAAACACCGGTAAAACCGCAAATAACCACGGTATCACGGACAACGGTCCGTGTCCCACGGTTAGATTTACGGTTGGAGTAACTTTCACCGTCCTCGAACGGAGATACACGGACAAAAGTCCGTAATCTACCGTCCACTGATGGTGAAACTCCCTTTTTACCGTGTTCGAACGGTGATCCACGGACAAAAGTCCGTATTCCACCGTCTACTTGTGGTAAAAAAGTCAATTTTTACCGTGTTCTACTGGTCTTGCACGGTAAACAACCGTGCTACCGGTATACTAGCGGTAAAAATCACCGTTATCCCGCTTTCGAACGGTCCTGCACGGTCAACCACCGTGCCCACCGTCCTACTTGCGGATAACCTAGGGCTTTCCCCGGTAACCACCGCGGTATCACGGACAAACCGTCCGTGTCCCACGGTCCTTTACCGGACTACTACGCCCTAAGCCGTTTTCCACCGTAGTACCGTGGACAAATGTCCACGCCCTACAGGCGTACTCACGACTCCGGTCTACCGACCCTGACCGTGAACCGGTTTCTACCGTAGTTCCACGGACAACGGTCCGTTCCCTTCGGTATACTACCGGTAAACTTGGCCGTAGATTGTTTTCAACCGTAGTCCCACGGACAAATGTCCGTGCCCCACGGTTTACTACCGATCTACCGGTAAAGTTCACGGTCAACAACTGTTTTTCACCGCTGTACCGTGGACAAAGTCCACGCCCGGCAGTGGCAAACAGTTTCCACGGTCTTTCGACCGTCAAGAGCGGCAGCGATGGCGCTACCCCGGCGCCTCCACCAATTGTAACGACCCGACTTGGGTCCGTTGCAACACCCCGGCAAAACTTTCCCGTCTTACCGGATCCTGACCTCCTTGGGGCCGAGGTCGAAGCGCTGGCTGCCCGCTCCTGTCTGCCCGTGCCCTGGGTGGCACCGGTCGGAGGTCCCACACGCCGCACGTCGCCGGACGAAAGACCGACGAACCCGACGCGAGAATCCACGGTGAACCCCCGGTGGATCTCACCGTGGACACCGACGCGAAGCACCGGCCGAAAACGACGGATGAAGGACGGTGATGATTCCGGTGTCCCCCCACCGGAAACCCCCACCCTCCCCGCGGATACTTCCCCAGATAATAATGACACGGACACAGTGTGTATGAGTGAAAATAATAAAGTATTTATTCAATGGAATAAATGTAAAAACACTCACTCAATAAGCAATATCTGCTGGATGCTTAGTCCAGCAGAGAGCAAACAAAAGATGACCCCTTTTAGAGATGCAAGGATATCTCCTGGCTAATCCAGCCAGGAGCTAAGGTGTAACACACCTAAACCACACAAAAGATTAAGATGAATGGTGGCCATCTTGGCCACCTGATGACTTGGAGCACCAAAAACACATGCACTAAGCATGAAGGGTCTAACACACACTGCCCAGAATATAATGGCCGCCGCCATTATATACCCCCAGGCTGCTCCACCTGGGGGAGGACAGTGACCCTTGCTGGCCATTTTGTCGTCTGCCTGGCAGCTAAATAGCCAGCCTAGCAGACGACACAGGAGATTTAGTCTGCTCCAACTAAAGAGCAAAACTGGGTTGTCACAATAATTGGTATTAAAAATGTTGATGAAGATATATAAACAAACGGTTTTACGGTTTTACTCGTCTGATCCGAATTTATCTGTCGACCCCCTATTATTAGAGCCTAAACTTTATTAAATTTTTGCTAATTATTTATGACGTTGTATTTGTTTTTTATATATATAATTAATTATACAGGAAAAAAGTCGAATTTCAACTCTAAACATTCGGACACTTCGTTTCTGCCAGATTCACCACCGCCAGCCAGAAAACCAAGCAACATTCTAGATAATCTTTTGGCTAAAAGCGAAATAGCAACACCGAAGAGTTCTGCTAAACAAGATTTCATTCTTGGCGATAAATATCGTCAATTGGAAGGTATTTTTTTTTTAATTAAATCAAGTACGAATCAAAATGATCCACTACTTCAGCGGTCTTCAAACTTCGGCATCCCGCGGAATCCTTTTTCGAGATAAAATTATCTTCAAACGAAAATGTTCAAAATTTCCATTTATGCCAATTCCGCTTTCTGTTAATCTACGGGATTTTAAGTTTACTTCAAATAAACCGAATTTAATAAATAATGAACTTGATAGTTGTCTGTCATGACAGTGTGACGTCTACTTCACAGATATCACTGAGTCAACAATAGTGTTACCTCTCCCTCCAGAAACCAAATTTCCCTACAAAGTGGATATTTCCCTACAAGCGGTCACTCAACAACTATTACTATCGCAATGGTACTATCAACTATCTAGTCAAACGAGATAGTGTGATAGTGCTATCGCTACAGTGACTAACTATCATGTGGTTTTCACAATGATAGTTCTCGCGATAGTTGCTATCATGACAGCAACGAACATGTTAGTATTTTCTGGTGTCTTTTTTATACTAAACTTATGAGCAAATCTTTTTTAAACATTTGTAGACAAAGCTGAGACATTTTTGAATCTTTGTCTAAATCAGTTTTCTCAAACTGGGTACTCGCAGGCCACTTCTGGATCGCAGAAAAAAAAAATTACAAAAATTAAAACAAAAATTTGAAGACTGCAACAAGGACCCCAGTGAATTTTACCACTGGTTTGTTAGCCACAACAAATATACAAATATTTTTGATCTGGCTGTTCGGATTCTGTTCATATTCGGAACGACATACACGTGTGAACAGTTTTTTTCTCCAGGACGAACCTTGTGAAAACCGTGGCGAGGAATAGGCTCACAGATTCTCATTTAGTTTCATTATTAAAAGTAGAGACTGCTCTACGTTTTTCCCCCACGAAACATGGACCATGTGGTTGATCTAAAGCAGGGTGGCTGATTTTTTTGATTTTTTTTTTAAAAAATCAAATCAGATTTTTTTTTTTTTTTCATTTATATGAAATATTAAGTTTTTTTTATGAAGATGTTTGCAAAAATGTTTAATAATAACATTGTTAATTGTTAAGTTGTTAGTAAAAATAATTGCAAAATAAGAAAAAAACGTTAATAAACATTCAAATTTGAAAATAATAAATTTCAAGCACTTTTAATTTAACATTCTGAACATAAACACGAGCTTTGCAGCCTTTTCAGTTCCCAAAGAAAATCAGTGCCTCAGAGGTAAACTGTGTCAAGACACTTAACAAAACAAAACACAATTTATTTATCTCCATAAGATATAAAATTCGTGTTTTTAAACAGCTTGTCAAGTTCTATCATTGGTGAACAGTGTTAAGTCCACAGTTTTACACATTGGCTGCTAGATGGTTTTATACCATGTTAAGTCCTATTCCTTCAATGAAGAGGAAAACTTTCAAATGACTCTTCATGTAAAATATAGGTTTGGTGACTTAACATAGTTTACCTCTGAGGCTCTTAAATAGATTACTATTACTATTCATATCTACAGTATTTGTCCCTGATTTCTACCAGTCAATTGGGGGATACTTCCTGAAGCATATTTTCCGAAAAAATACTGCATTAATGAAAGGACTATGACCGGACTTTATTTTTTTAAACATAAAGAAAAATGCCGGGAACTGTTTTCTTTTTATTGTATAATTTAAATGTTTAAACAAATGTGAATATTTATTTTAAAAAAATCATTTGATTTATTTAAAAAAATCATTTGATTTATTTAATACAATGATTTATTTAAATTAATACAAACGGTATTTAAAAATTACATTTTTTGTTATGTCACACAGTTAAGCAAGTACATTATGTCTGCACTGGCAACCACAAGGACACACTGCAGTGAAATTTGGCTCATAGACACTGTTGCTCACTTCTGGAAAAGTGGTCCAGTTTGGCTCATATAGTCTGTTTTAGATTTCATCTGCATTGAAGAAGAAATTGTATTGTAGGTTCTGGATGCATTGCATAAGGCCAGACAAATCCAACTTGGAAAATTGCTTTTTTCACATGTAAAAGTGCAGCATGTGATGGTTGAATGTTTTCTAGAGTAGGCCTACAACTTTCTTGAAAATAGCTTCCTTGAGTAATTTATATCAAAACATCTGCTTGTTTTATCATAAATGAAAATAACATTTGTATGATGTTGAGGTTTTGATAAAAAAAAGCAGTTCTAGGAGTTAAGATTGAGTAAAAATGTATTTAAGTAAAGTGGTACTGCTTTTTCCATGTCAAGCAAATGCCAGCATTGTCAGAAACAGTATGTGCCTGGAATATACTGTGTGTAAGGCTAGTGTTTTTTTCTATGAGTGGCACAATATTGTAAATTATTTCAGGCCACAAATCCTATAGATAATTTGAATTATTTAAATCTTTGGACTGCCGTAACTGCAAAAATACCTAATAAGGTAGTAGTATCCACAGTCAATATGCATACTGAAGTGCTGAGCTAAAGTACACTGCAGTGTGATATTGTTGTGGTCAGTGCACTGACTTAATGTACATGATTAACAGTATAACATTATGAAAATGTAGTATCTTAAGTACTTTTTGTACTGTCTCCTTTTTCCCCTGGACCACATCCCACACTGTATGGGGATGGTCAAATGATGATGATGATGATGATGAAAGATGCAACATGATTCGGGTTTGGCAGAATGTGTTTTACGACTGGTTGCCTAACATTAACTCTGCATTGAATGAGAAATTATGACAAACAACAATCTCTAAGTCAGGATTTGAAGCCGGACCCTAAGCACGATAAGCAGAGGCTATCTCCACTCAGCCACTTATCTGCATTGTATCTAAAAACATGCAGCAAAATACACCATTTTAAAATAAAGTTCTTAAAAAAAGAAATTATACTTCAAAATGTGGATGATTTAGGCTAATTATGTATCTCATCAAATATGTACATTATCATGTCATGCATATTTTAAGACCATGTGCACATTAATTGGAGTTTTACTTCCCAATATATTGAAAGTCAGCGATTTTAGCGACATGGCTGAGAAAATGGCAGATAGCCTATACCCAGATTAGATAAATTAAGTTAAAATCCTAACCAATCAACCTGCAAATAAAGGGACTTCCATGAAATTTTTTTTGTGCATGTAAAATGCTAGCTAAATAAGCATAGGAAAGGTTATACATGTTCAATTCAATTCAATTAAATTAAATACATCTGCAATCAGCTTGAAAGCCATGTGGCAGGGGGATTGCTCCCAATCACGACTGATTGTCATTATTTAAAAATAAGACATCATCATGAAATTAAAATCGTCCTAACAAAGAACTATTCACAGGAAGAGAATTCCATAGTCTAATAACATTAGGAAGAAAAGACCAAAATTATGCATCAGTCCTAACCACTAATTCTTCGAAAGTCTTTGATTGCCCAAATCTACTTTTATGAGAATTTCTAGTTAGTAAACCATTAAGCAGAGTAATGTTATCACAAGACAGCAAACACCCCAAAAGAGCGAGGCTTTGCTCATTTCTTCGGCCTGCTAATAATTCCCATTCTAGCTCTTGGAGCATAGACAATACGCTGTCAGTATACGCATACCGACCCTTTACAAATCTTGCAGCCCTACGTTGCACCAATTCTATTTCTTGTTTTAGGTTATTTCTAAATGGGCTCCAAATTGGGGAACAATATTCTAAGATAGGTCTAACTAGGGTAAAGTAACAGACCTTCTTTACATTTTCTTTACAATGTTTAAGGGTGCATTGGACAAACTGCAGCCTCTGATTAGCTTTGGCAACTGCTTTGTTTATATGATCTTTTTGAAGCATGTCCTTGGACAAGGTTAAGCCAAGATAATTGATGGTATCAACATTGGTTAGCTGAACATCTCCCATTGTGTAATCTGCCATGCAAGATTCTTGCTTTCGGGAAACTCACATAACATTGCATTTACTCCTATTCAGTTGTAAACGCCACTCAGAGCACCACTCTTCAACACTGTCTAGATCTCTTTGGAGGACTTCACTATCCTCATTATCCCTAATCCTCCTGTAAACAACAGCATCATCTGCAAACAAATGCATCATACTGTTGCATCTGTCTGCCAGATCGTTTATGAACAGAAGGAAAAGCAGTGGTCCAAGAATGCTACCCTGAGGTACACCAGATGTTACTTTAGCCCAGTCTGACATAGCACCATCAATTTGGACACCCTGTTGTCTATTTGATAAGAATGATGATGTCCACGAAATTACTTGTTTATTTAAGTTAAAAGTCATCATTCTTTTAATTAGTAGTGAATGCTTCACTGTATCAAATGCTTTTGCAAAATCTAAAAATACCAAGTCAAATTCGCCCTTACTATCCAAGTCTTGGATGAATAGTGCTAGCTGGGTATCACATGATCTGCCTTTATGAAAACCATGCTGGTTTTCATGAATGTATGGTTTTTTAAATGCTTGATTGTATTAGAATAAATTATATGCTCGAGAGTCTTACAAACAATGGAGGTCAGAGAAATGGGTCTGTAGTTCTTTGGACAATTTTTATCTCCTGTTTTAAAAATTGGGCAGATATTTGCTGGCCTCGATGCCATAGGCAGTACACCACTATCAAGGGAATCTTGGAAAAGTTTACTTAAAAAAGGGCTAACTTCTGTGGCCAGCTCTTTTAGCAATCTTGGCAAGATTTCATCTGGACCAGCTGATTTATTAACATCTAGATTACAAAGAAAATTTTGTAATCCAGTGGAGTTTAGTGTGCTTGCAATAACCTGTTTGTCAGTACAGACATCACCAAGTGGTGTTATAATTGAAGTTATATTATTTTGAATTTTGTTCATTTTTTTTACATATTTCCAGAACAACTTGGGATTTTTATGGAGTGATGCCCCTAAGACATTATTAGTAAAGTTTGTGTTCTTTTTTAAGCAAATGTTTCACAAGACATCGCTGGGAATTAAATTGCAATCTAATGGTATCATTCATGTTAATCTTCACGAAGAGCGCGGCGTATCTCAGTGGTGTACCAAATTGGTTCCAAGCTTGATTTTACATTTTTGAATGGGATGAATTTATTTATGCCATTAGAAATGACACTGACAAACAATGCCCATTGTTGGTTTACATCTTTTGATATTCCACTTTTATTTTTATTTTTCAGTTCATTTGTTACAAAGAGCTTAAAATTAGCCCAATCAGCTTTATTGTACTGTAGGACTTTTCGGGGAGCTGATTGGAGTTTTTTGAATTGGGTGGCAAATTCTAAGTAAATCATTTTGTGATCGCTTATGCCATCAGCAACTTCAATTGATTTGGCATTTTCTGGGATGTTTGTAAAAACTAAATCTAAAATATTAGCTGTTGTATTGGTGCAGTGTGTAGGGGTTTGCACTAGTTGATCCAGGGAATATGTGCATATACTATCAAGCAGTATATTTATTAATTTTTTACTAGAGCACTGGGCGTCAACAGTATAATTTTTCCAATTTATTTCTGGAAGGTTAAAATCCCCACCAATGAGAACTGATGCATGTTTGTGGTTAGAAAATAAGGAATCTAAACATTTTCTAAATTGGAGTAATTCCTCCTCGTCACTTGAAGGTGGGCAATAGAATGAAAATAAGAAAATGTTTCCCCCATTATGAAGTGAAATGCTACAACAAACTGCCTCACAATAACCTTCATAAAGGGGTTCTCTTTTTGATGTAAGGTTTTTATTGATAGCAAGAAATACGCCTCCACCTTTGATTAAGTTCCGATCTTTTTGGAATATGTTAAATTGTTGGGGGAAAACTTCTGTGGAAGAAACATCTTCAGTTAGCCATGATTCACTACCGAAGATAATGTTGGGATTGTAGCTTTCTACAGCTTCTCTAAACTGAATTACTTTATTTTTTATACTAATTGATTATTAACATTTTTAAAGATTTATTTGTAAGCTTGTTTTCTTTTTTGGTCAGAGGAACTGTCTTAGAAGAAATTTTTTTGTTAGAAAGTTGGGTTTCTTTTTGAATAACTATTTTAGGTACAGTAACTAGATTTGATTTCTTCCTAGAATCAGGGCATTTAGAGATTAGAAGTTTCCCTGGACTTGACTACAAACAGATTTCCAGAGAACAGAGCTCAAGACATCCTTACGAGCTGTAGTCAAGTGAAGGCCATCACGCAGATAATACTTATCAGGTGCTTTAAGAAGCATCTGCAAATGAATAACCAGCACTACGACAGAGAAGAGAGACCTCTTGTGAAATCTGCTGGACTGCAGGGTTCGGAAGAAAAGAACTCCTAGCATCACGCTCAAACCGTGGCAGGACAGTAGAAATCACAATACAGCATTACTAAAATTAATGTAACTCAGGAAATAATTGGCCAATCTTAACATTTAAATACGAAAGATGTTCACAATGAATGTGTCTTAAAGTTACATGTAATGTTAAAATCACGCATCTGTACTGCTTAAAATAATATAAAGCAAAATACACAATGTTTTAATGAAATTTTTCAAAAAAGTCATAATATCTAAAAATGTAAACGTTCTGTGTTAATTATGTATGACATCAAATATGTGCAGTGTACTATCATACATATTTAAAAACAATCCACACATCAATTGGGCTTGTGGTTCCCAAGATATTAAGAAAAAACGAAAGTCAGCCATTTTCCAAGATGGCCGCCAAAATGGCGTCATGCCGAAGTGCCTCCATATCTGAAATCAAGTCATTTACATAGTTCTTCATATCTGCAGAGAATTTTTATGTTTCGCTTTGGTTCGGTTTTGCTTTAGCCTATGCAACGTTTCAGAATATAACCGAAACAAAAGATACGCAAGTTATCTAGTGTTGTTCTACACTTTTCGTTGGAAAGCACGTAAAATGACTTTTTAAATTTTATTTATTATAAGGTTCGAAGGAATCAATTTCAAAGCAACACAAAGAGCTAAATGAAGATTTGAAGTCTTTTGGAGGTTACGTTCCAACAACTTCTTCGAGAGTTGCCGATAATCAAAGGCCAAAGACGGGCACGTTTTCCACAAGAAGAGACGACGATGACATTTTGAGTTTACTTGTCGATGAAAAGAGCCAATCGAATGTTCCTTTGGAAAGGACAAGTCAAGGAAGAAGAGGGATATCTCCAACAGTTGAAACAACGAAATTAAATGGTAAAACATAAATTCAAATTTCACTGCATTGCACTTCACTTGTGATGTACAACACGGAGGGGGCGGATTTACCAATAGGTAGAGTAGGCTGCTGCATAGGGCGCAAAACTTTTTGGATGTGGCGAATTTAAAAAAAATTGTTGTTCAATTTTTTTGAAATTTGGTTTGGAAACAAAAAAAAAGTAATGCTGTACCGATCACACATTTTTTTACCGATCCAATACCGATTATTTGTTCTAAAATACGGGACAATCAGGTGTCCCGATATCGTTCTGGACAGTGCATGGGACATTTCTTTAAAAAGGGGACAATCCCGTATATACGGGACGTCCCTCGAAACCCTAGTAACAGGGAAAAATCACTTCGAGCAAGGTCTGGTGTGTACGGAGAGTGGGGGACAAAGCAGTGTTGTTTGGGGCCAGGAATTGTCGAACATAGACATGGAAGCGTGTGGTTGGCTCCCACTGCCGCCACCACCTTATGTCAAATGACAAAAACGTTTAATTACTCCTGTATTATTAAATCTATTTTCTTTTTTCTTAAGATGAAAAGCGTCCGTCGACAGCCATTACTCCATCAAGCGGCAGCCACGCAAAACGAAGCTCTTCCGATTGGCTTGATTTAGGAGACGATAAAAGTTTGCTTCAAGCAACTGTGCAAACAAAACCGCCTCTGCAGGTTGCTAACGATGATTCAGAGCCGGTTAAAGACCGCCGATCAAGAAGGGCCAATTTGGCCTCACAATCTGGGACCATTGAAGTAAAATCCGAAACTGATTGGTTGGGAAATTCGGAATTAAAACAACAATCGATTGCCGATCGTGTTCCAGTAGATACGGTAAATGCCAAAAATTCGGAACAGAAAAGTGGTAACTTCATGGATTGGTTGGGAACAAAATCGTCCAAATCAACTGGTCAAGATGATCCAAAAGGAAGTGGAAGCAAAGCTGAAGTTAAGTCTGTCTTAAAATCAAACCAGATTGAGAGTGAGTTTTTTTTTGCCTTTGTCGTTCTAGTTCGAATTTTACTTTTTAGAAATTGCATTGTTTATTTTTTAACAGTCGCACCTGGTTCTATTTCTACTGTTACACAAGCAAAGTTGCCATCATCGTCGTCCGTTCAGAACGATCTGACGAAAGTGCAACTCAACGATGTAGCGAACATTACGATGGAATATGAATCTCAGTTAGCTTTCATTAGAACCCAGATTGCTGAAATGCACGTAAAGTTCAGCGAGGAATCATTGAGTGCAGCCGCAGATTCACTGGACCTACAAACAAAGGTTGAAACCACGAAAGTGCAAAAGAATGGTCAGTGCGGTTTAGTTGATTACTAAACCGCACTGACCCGCACTTCCCTTGCACACTTCTCTTTTTATTGGTCAGTTTTCACTCTTTATAAATTAATTTGTTTTAGATAAAAAAACATTTCTGTATAACCACGTATTCTTTGTTTGCAGGTCTGAATCGCGTCAGTTCCGATTCAGACCCGCAACAATGTTGAAATGTTTCGGGGGGCTGAATAGCTTCAGCTCAGATTCACTTTTCTTGACTCCCATCGAAGTGGGAAACTTTGATACATTGTTGCGAATCATTTCATAGTAGTGTGGACGTTTTTTGAAACACAAACAAAGAAAGACTCAAAAGAACTCAGTCTGCTTTTAAGTATAATTAAAGACTAGACTTTTAAGAGCCTAGATACATCTCCATCTTGTTGTTTTGAGTAGACAATATTAGTTCACGAGTGTTACTAAAATTGCAAGAAATAGTCTCACAATCGCTCAATCAAGATACAGTAAAGCACAAAATGCAATGGAAAGTATTGTTCTTTAAGTGCTCACTTTATATAAATGCAACATGAACCTTGCAGGGTACCTTACACTATGGGGGATGTTCAGCTAACCCATGTTGATAAAATCAATTATTTAGGCTTAACCTTATCAAAAGACATGCTATGGAAAGAACATATAACCAAAGCAGTTGGCAAAGCTAATCAAAGACTGCGATTTGTTCAACGCACCCTTAAACATTGTAAGCAAAATGTAAAAGAGGTATGTTACTTTAGCCTAGTTAGACCTATATTAGAATATTGTTCACCAATTTGGAATCCATTTAGAAGTAACTCAAAACATGAAATAGAAATGGTACAGCGTAGGGCTGCAAGATTTGTGAAAGGAAGATATATGTATACCGACAGTGTATCGTCAATGCTCCAGAAACTACAATGGGAATCATTAACAGCCAGAAGAAATGAGCAAAGCCTTGCCCTATTCGGACAGTTGCTGACTGATGATAACATTGCTCTGCTCAATGGCTTATTAACTAGAAATCCTCGTAAGGGTAGACAAGGCCATTCAAAGGCCATCAAAGAATTAACTGCTAGAACTGATGCATATTTCTGGTCTTTTTTCCCAAATGTTATTCGACTATGGAATTCTCTTCCAGTAGGTAGCCCTTTGTTAGGACAATTTCAATTTAACAATGATGTCCTATTCTGTTTAAATGACAGTAGTTTATGAATGGGAGCAATCCCCCTGCCACATGGTTTTCGAGCTGATTGCAGGTGTACTGAGTTGAATTGAAAAGGTCCTTCTATTTTTAAACAAGGTTCAAAATCGTTCTATTGTATTAACTTCATGTTAAATCCCATACGACCAAAACAACATCCCACAAACATTTGAAGAACTCTCGTTAAAAACGATTTAGAACAATAACAAAAAAAAAATTACCACGTGCTTTCATGTATTGGCTTCACGATGTTTCCTTTTTATAAATTTTGAAAAGATCCTTTATTTTTTAATAACGTTTAAAATCGTACGTTTTTTAACTCCGTGTTAAGTCCCATAGGACCAAAAAACCACCCGACAACCAACCGACCGTTTTTTACCTCCATGTTAAGTCCCATAGGACCAAAAAACCACCCGACAAACATTTGAAGAACTCTCGTTAAAAACAATTTAGAAGAATAACAAAATAATTAGCACGTGTATTAATCTATTGGCTTCACGATGTTTCCTTTTTATAAGCTTAGCACGTGAAATCATTTTTATATTAATCATTATGTGACTTCAAACTGGGAGAAAACACGTTATTCTACTGTATTTTCTGGAGGGTTTTCAGCATTTTTCCATCATTTAGCCTAACTCAGACACAGTTCCTTTCTACATTAGCAACGAACTTGCAGTAGAGTAACAGTCATTAGAATAACTAGTTTCGTTTCTACAGTTACTCTTTTCTACAGATGGGTCATTCGAAATCCTCGAATCCTCTTGAAAAACATTCGAGATTGGAAAGCTCGAATCTTCGCGCTTTTTTCGTCTTTCGGATCTTTCGAATCCTAATCTAAAAAAACTTGTTAAAAACTTTGGTAAAGTTAGTTTTAACTCTAAAAATGGCGTTTGTTACAACTTGCAATTTTGGTGGTACCCGGATCACCAATATCACCTTGTGGCGACCCTGCGTGCCACACTGTTTTAGATTCATTATTAGTAATAATTTAATATTTAATATGATTTCATTTATTTTTATCTTCTTAATGAATAATATAGGATTTTTATATGAAGGATTTGAGATTCGACATTCGGGAGATTCGAGAACCTTTTAGGACTCGGATTGGTTGTTCCTTGTCGATGTCTGCAATAATTTTAATATTTCTTAACGAAAGGTACGTCGACTTGAGTTTGATAGAAACCAGTTGCAGAAGTCGCTAGAAGGACTAGAGAACAGGCATAAAGAAGAAATGGATGCTTTGGAGACGTCCTTCAAGTACGACTTAAATGCTCTAAGCCTTTGATGATTGTAGTTTAATAAAGCTTACTTACTTTGAAGGAAACGTTCACAGTTAATCGAAGAGTCGTATCAACGTCGAGAATCACGGTAAAAAAAATTTGTTTGAATTTGGAGTGCAAATTGTGGTTTTTGAGTGTGGCCGATAGTCTCGATTATCTGACTTTCGGTTATCCGATATTCTGTTTTATCTGACATGGCGCGACCTAGTTGCAGGACCGGGCCTAGAGTATGCGAGGCCCGAGGCAGCAAGCGATGAGCGGGGCCAGGAATAAATGTTTAGTCAGCAGCGCGGGGCTCCGAAAAAAAAGGGCACCAAGGTGGTTGCGTCACTCACCTTGCCCTAACGCCGGGCCTGCCTAGCTGAAAAAAGCGAAACAATGCTGGGAAACTTAAAATAGTTCGCGATGAATACACTTCGTACGGAAAATTTTTTTCATATCGTTATCTGTATAGATTTTGTAATTCAAAAAGCTTGATGTAATGTGTTAATGATGTAATGAATATTGTAACCTTTTACCCTTCCCCTTTCTCTGACTGTAAACCTAAAGGTGCAAATACACGAGCAATAAACTTGCGACATATTTCGCACAAGCTGATGTCAAAACCAATGTATACACTTCTGAGTCGACATACTCCCATAGTCTCTAGTTGTTTTTGTTCAACATACTTCCCCAATAAACTTTTTTTCGTCTCTAGTTGTTTTAATAATGTTTTTTATAAATAATCAAAATTTATAAATTTATTATTTTATACTAGAGTGGTTACCCGTCATAAATGATGAGAGCATCTAGTTTAATTTTGTGTGACTGTCCGGTTGTCCTTAAGGAATTGGCCTTGTCTGCTTGCATTTTTATAAGCTACTTAATATTGTTACAGGCATGTAAAAACAGGAGGATACAAAATCATCCAAATATCAACCAACTAGAAATTGAAAAGGGCAGGGCATATGATGTCAGACCACAAAACAAACCAATTAGAAGTTGCTAATCCTCATAAAAGGGACGGGGAAAACGACTATCTTATTGTCTTTACTTGCCTGTCCTTCCTATTGTTTGGGTTCTTAGATTGGGAGAGTGCAACATAAAAGTTGACCTTGAGAAAAAAGCGGTTCATTTATTCATTTAAATTTATATAAATTCTGACGTGCTTCAAGGTTTTTGTCCTTGTTTGTACAGCGTTACAAATACAGTGAAGGAGGGAAGGAATGTATGCTGTATACGGAATATATATATAATGCTGTTCACTTTTGTGTGAAATTTAACCAGGGTATAATTTTTTATAACACTACAAACAGGTGTAAACATGACTTTCTTATATTCTGAACATGTTTTAGCTTTCAAAGTTAAAAAAAAATTAAGAAATAATTATTTTACATATGCTTTTTTAAATTTCAAAATAACTGCAACACAATTTTGAATATTCATTGAATACATTACATGACATTATTACAAAAAAAAAAATTAATTTAGTTCTAACAAAATTGGTGTTTTTGTCAACATACTATTTCTGTGACCTTAAATCTACCCTACCCTTCTCAAATAATGGTGTGTTTTGTGGTAAATCTTTTTAATTTTGCTTATAGCTTGTTTTGTTCAAAATTTTCATTTGTATCAACATTTGTGTTGTTTAAAATGGCTAATACTGGAAGCACAACTCCTAGAAAATGAAGCAGTATGGTGACCAAGTACCAACTTATTTGTTCTATGATAGAAATTGTCAAAAAAGTTTGAGTTTATAAGTCAACAGTTTCCCAAGTTGTGTCACAGTGGAAAACCACTGGTCCTCGTACACCACAGAAATAAGGCAATTCTGAAAGAAAACGAATTTCCAGGTGTGGTTCTGAAAAGTTTTTATAAAACTGTGTTTCCAAAATTGTTTTTTCTTATTCAAACATTTGGCTGTGGAATGGCATTCCTCAACTAGAACTGGCTCATTGATTCACCAACATTCCAATGCACAACTTGACCACCATCAGCATAATTCAAGTTTTTGATTCAACACTAAAAGTGACATTTTTCCACTTTTCAGTGGACCAACTAGCATGTTCTTTTGCCCATCCCAGTCTTAATTTTCTTTGCCTTGCAGTGAGAAAAGGTTTTGTAACTGGCCTAAAAGCTTTCAAACCGATTCCAATTAGGTGTCTTCAAACAGTTCATGCACAAGCAACAGTTCTAGTTGAGGAATGCCATTCCACAGCCAAATGTTTGAATAAGAAAAAACAATTTTGGAAACACAGTTTTATAAAAACTTTTCAGAACCACACCTGGAAATTCGTTTTCTTCCAGAATTGCCTTTTTTCTGTGGTGTACGAGGACCAGTGGTTTTCCACTGTGACACAATTTTGGAAACTGTTGACTTATAAACTCATACTTTTTTGACAATTTCTGTCATAGAACAAATAAGTTGGTAATTGGTCACCATACTACTTCATTTTCTAGGAGTTGTGCTTCCAGTATTAGCCATTTTAAACAACACAAATGTTGATACAAATGAAAATTTTGAACAAAACAAGCTATAAGCAAAATTAAAAATATTTACCACAAAACACACCATTATTTGAGAAGGATAGGGTAGTTTTAAGGTCACTGAAATAGTATGTTGACAAAAACACCAATTTTGTTAGAACTAAATTAATTTTTTTTTTGTAATTATTCATTGAACACATACATTACATGACATTTTCAAAATTGTGTTGCAGTTATTTTGAAATTTAAAAAAGCATATGTAAAATAATTATTTCTTAATTTTTTTTAACTTTGAAAGCTAAAACATGTTCAGAATATAAGAAAGTCATGTTTACACCTGTTTGTAGTGTAATAAAAAATGATACTCTGGTTAAATTTCACAGAAAAGTGAATAAATTGTAAAAATATTGAGTGTTGCAGTTATTTTTCACAGCACTGTATATATAAATATATATATATAAACACACACACACACTGTATGTATGTGTATATATATATATATATATATATATATATATATATATATATATATATATATATATATATATATATATATATATAGTAAGTTTTGTCTGTCTGCGTATAACGCTGTACAAACAAGGGCAAAAACGTTCAAGCACGTCGGAATTTATTTAAATTTAAATGAACCAGTTTTTTTTTTCTCATGGTTAACTTTATCTTGCACTCTCCCGATCCAAGTTATTAGTTATTAATAATAATAATAAATTTATAAATAACCAAATAATAAATAATAACAAATAATCGTGAAGCAGAAAAATGAATGAATGAATAAAATATTGAATACACATTTTGCAGACAACAAAACAAAATTAATAGACAAAAACAACTAGAATCAAAAAAAGTTTTTTGCGGAAGTATGTTGATCAAGTTCCCAGTTCACTTCTTCATCTTATCCAATCCCTAACCCAAATTTTCCCTTTTTTTAACAAAAGCATTGCAACACACGTGGTGGCACAATATGAATTTCTGGAATTTGATGTCTACAAAAGTAGATAAAAAATGTACAGCCTCTACCTCATGTCTCGAATGTCTGGAAATATGGCTGAAAACACTTGCAAAGAAGTTTGCATATATCAGTGGAAACACTTCAGCAAGTTATTCTAGCAGTAAATGTCGCAAGATTATTGCCCATGTATTTGCACCTTAAAATGGATGGAATTCAAGGTTCTAGAATTTTCTAGATCATAAATTTGGGTATATAAATAAGGAGGTATTTTCGTATTGTTAGACACTCGGAATGAATTGACTGCATATCTGTATATTAGCGTTTTATTAAATCAGTTTTTCACGTTAATTTTTTATAATGAGGGCCGTGTTTTCGTTATTTGTAGGTTGCAGGAAGAGCTGGAATCAATTGCAGAGAATCAAGTTGAGAAACAAAAAGGTTGGGACAAAGAAAGATCGGATCTCATTAGTCGATGGCAGCGTAAAGTGGATGAAACAACCAAAGAAAGACTCGATGACTTGGAAAGGCTAAAGGAACTGCATCGAATAACAATCACGGACATCAAACGAGATCACGAATCGGCGATCGAACGGCTGCAACAAATGAAAAAGATGGAAGTGGATGCAATGAACGATGCCACGTGTCATTCACGAACACTTCAATTGGTCATCGAGCAGCTCAAATCGAATACGACCGAACTCGGAAATTTGCAGTTACGAGTCGAAGGAGGACACGTCTCGGGATTGGAGGAAAGAGAATTGCTTTTGGAGACGAAGGATTTGCAACTGAGGGCAATGCAAGAACAGTTGACTAAGCAACGAGATCAAAACGAACAGGAGAGGACTCTCCTTCGACAACTGATTGCTCGACTTGAAGAAAAATTGCATAAACAGACCATTGTTCAGGAAGAGGTCACATTAACTAAACACTTTTCGCTTATATTCGTTTTTTTTATTATTATAAATGACGTCTTTTCGCTTAGGAGGTCTGGAAATTGTCGCAAGAACGAAATAAGTTGGAATTGGAGAAGAAAATGTTCGAAGAATCAAAGAAATCCACTTTGGATCAAATGGAACGAGATAAATTGCACCTGCAAAAGTCGAGGGTAAATTCTACTGTCTTAATTTGAGTAAACATGCGCCACATTTTGTTGAGAACGATCGTTTTTAGTGAAATGAGTTTGTTTCCTGTTGATCGTGTTAGAAAGTTTTACAAAGTTCGCAGACGTATGTGAAGTTAACTATCCGGTTTTATACAGTAAGAAAAAGGTGAAGTGGATAATTCGGCATTTCCTCGGAAGCCATGATTTTGAACGTAGGTGTAACACCCTGTATTTCACCTTCGTACCCGAAGTGCCGCATTTCCGCCCCTTTCCCCCTTTTCTAAGACCTCAAAGAATAAATCTCATCCTGGTTCTGGTATCAGCAGTATACCCGTCAAGGTGCGGTCCCTTGGGTAATGGGTGCACCTATGCAGATGTACACAGGCCCAAGGTATAAAGGTCCATGTCTTGACTAATTCGTTGTCCTTTCTCTGATATCGTAAGTATGAAATAACTCATTCAATGGTCCGGTGGCTAAGCAATGCCACAGTTTGTAACTCCTCCCTGTTTGTTGTGTTTTAATGATTGGGTAGAATAAACAAGTAAATTGACAATCTGCATTCGTCTCGCCTGTCTTCATTCATTCTCTTCCAGCCAACTGCATCCAAAGGAAATACCAAAGGGAACAACCCCGGCACCGCTAGGAATCTAGTCTAAATCATACATACTCTTAGAGTAAGGCAGTATGTGCCTCAAACTAAGAGGATCCAGACTTGAGTCCCGTAACAGGTGCTCTACACCAGCGGTCGCAAACTTTTCAGACCTCACGGACCACTAAATTCAAAAATTTAAATCCCGTGGACCACTAATATGATGTTTTTTAAAAGATAAATACGTTTGTCAATTAATGATCAGAGAACTTCCATTTATAAAATCTCTAAAGGTTGTTTAATTGTAACAAAATTATTAAAGTTAGTTTAATTATTACAAAATGATTTAAGCTTAGGGGAGAAGCGTGTGGTGGGGGAAACTGAACGAAATGTAGCTCTCGCGTTGCGTATTTGACGAGAACTGTACTAGACTCTAGTACAAATTGTCATTCAGAATAGAAGAATTTATTAGAATATTTGTTTTATGATTGATAAAACACCGCTGCTCTACACTGTTACATATGTTTGTTTACAAAACTAAAAAAAATGGACAACTAACACATCCTTTGACTCAGAAACATACAAATAACGTCGTCTTGTTCATTGCTATGTGTGGATTATTTTTTTACCTTATGGTATTTTATTGTATTTCAACCCATTCTTAAGAAATTATCTACAAGAAAAACAGCTAAAAATCATATGTTAAAGATGGGGGACGTGGGTCACGTGCACCAACACGTATAAATACAATAAAATCAGTGAGACTTATATCGCCAGAGTAAATACAAAATTTACGTGTGGCAACTTTTTACTCGTATGAAAATTGAGTAAATTCTCATTTCTTGAGAATGTACTCTGCTTTTCGTTGAGTAATTACTCGTGAGCAATGCTCACCTTTATTAATACCATCCAATGTTTCTTTTTTTTTTCAAAGGACTTTTTCCTTGAAGAACAGAAAGAAGTGATGCGGCAGATACACAATAGTAATTCTAATACGTTTGTTAACATCTCAAAGGACATGACAACAGATCCCTTAAATACATTTAAGTCTCTGAAGGTATTTTGTCAAAGTATTTTGTCATTAAGAGGCTACATAACAAAATTACTTCGAAAAATTTCCACAAAGAGCGCTAGCATCGTTTTTCTATTGAGCCCATAGACCCAATGTTAAAGAAAAAATGTTAATTTTTAAAATACACAGTTGCGGCAACATGTTTATTTTTTGTATTTAAAGCTGTCCAATATTAAGTTATCAAAGTGCAATGTGCACCTTAAATATATGCTGATCGAATGATGCAATGACAAAAATTGCTAAGTGCGGTTATATTTTTAAAAACGGTTTCAAAATCGCGAATTTCAAACTCTTATTTTAACCTCATTGAGTACGCGCTCGTAAGCAAAAAAATCCATTAAAATGCTCGTAAAACTACCTTTAAATAATTTTAAAAAACCACAATTAAACCACATTTTTCTTCTGGTATTTTAATATGTATGTATTTTTACGAGCATTTTAATGGATGTTTTTTTTCTCTAAAGGCGCACTCAATGGAGTTTAACATAAGAGTTAGAAATTCACGATTTTTAAATACTTTTTAAAAAATAGAACCCGCACTTGCTATATTTTGTCATTCTATCACTCGATCAGCATATATTTAAGGTGCACATTTCACTTTGAAAACTTAATATTGGACAACTTTAAATATAAAAAATAAACATATTGTCGTGGCTGTGTATTTTAAAAATTGTCATTTTTTCTTTAACATTGTGTCTATGGGCTCAATAGAAAAACGATGCTAGCGCTCTTTGCGGAGATTTTTCGAAGTAATGTTGTGATGTAGCCTCTTAGGGTTACGATAACTTTACAGTATTGTTTTACTACTTGCAGGCTCAAGCCGAAGTTCAGAGTGCAATGTGTTCCATCGATTCAGAGCGGAAAAGGTTGGATGAGTTTGCAAATATTCTTTCAAAAGAAAAGCAAAAATTGGAACTACAACGACTGGAACTTGAAAGTGAACGGACAACTATCAATGCACTTGCTCTTCAAGTGAAGCAAAGATCGGAAGAAGTCGAGGAAATGTGTTTGGTAAAATTGACAAAGAGGTTAATGTTAGATAGACTATTTCTTAAATGCACGTTTTTTCGTTTTTAGTCTGCAACACAAACTAGAGAAGAAGGATACGCTGCTTTACAGGAGGCAAAACGGCTTCAAGTTGAACTTCGCAAGAGACAAGAAGCGTTTTCGACACAAATGGAATCTCTGAAGAACAAAGAACGGCAGCTGGCCCAAGAGAGACTGTCGTTAGCTCGACAAAGAAAAGAAGTAGAAAATCTAAGTTCAAACACAACGTGCGGAAAATGTGGAAAAACTCTTTTGATGGAGCCGACAACAATGGATAATCCTATTGTTCCTTTCTCGCGAATCGACGTTTCGGATCCAATGTTGATGGCATGGCAGATAGCAGCTCAAAAAGATCAGGAGTTTCTACAGCAGGAAAATGTTTACCTTATGGGATTGCAAACGACTCAGTTGCTGAATTAGAAGTAACTTTTTTACAGTTTTGTTTACTTTCTAAAACAATTTCGATTTCTTCTGAAAGTTACTTGAATAACACTCAAGGCAGCTCCAGGAGTGTTGCAGTGTTTAAACTACAATAAATATCGTTCCGTGTGCAACAGATATTGTGGCATGATTTTTAAAAATTCGATTAGTTTTTTCTTCTTCTCCCCAGGCCATAAATAACCAAATCACTTTTAAAATTTGCTTTCTTACTCCTTTCCAAAGCCAGGGTGGCAGTGATTTAAATCAAATGATTTTTTTTTAAAAAATTCACATTGATTTAATCATTAAAATTAAACAATAAAAATAAGAGTTCCCTGCATTTTTCTCTTTCTCTATGTTTATAAAATAAAGTCCGGAGGTAGTCCTTTCATTAATGCATTATTTTTTCCGAAGATATGCTTGAGGAAGTATCCCCAATTGACTGGTGGAAATCAGGGACATATACTGTAGATATAAATAGTAATAGTAATCTATTTAAAAACCTCAGAGGTAAACCGTTTTAAGTCACGAAACCGAAATTTTACAGTCTAGTCATTTGAAAGTTTTTCTCTTCATTGAAGGAATAGGACTTAACATGGTATACCACCATCTAGCAGCCAATGTGTAAAAACTGTGGACTTACCACTGTTTACCACTGATAGAACTTGACAAGCTGTTTAAATAACACAAATTGTACATCTTATGAAGATGTAAAATTTTTTTTAAAAAAAAAGTGACTTAACACAGTTTACCTCTTGAGGCACTGATTTGCTTTCGGAACTGAAAAGGCTGTGCAAAGCTCTTGTTTATATGTTCAGAATGTTAAATTAAAAGTGCTTGAAACTTATTATTTTCAAATTTGAATGTTTCTTAACATTTTTTTATTATTTTGCAATTATTTTAGCAACAACTTAACAATTAACAATGTTATTATTACTAATTTTTGCAAACATCGTCATAAAAAATTAATATTTTATATAAATGAAAAAAAAAAAAAATAAAAAAAATCTGATTAAAATCGAAAAAAAAAATCGATTTATTTGATTTTTTAAAAAAATCAGCCACCCTGTCCAAAGCTATGTGAGAACTTGATTTTATGAGGTTCGAAAGCCAACTAAGGTTTTCTATGTGGAAAAACAAAGTAGGCCCTAGTTCATAATTTGCCATTATTTCCATTAAATACATTTTGTAGGAAATACATTTTGTAGGGAATGATTATCCCACAAAAGACAAGAATGCAATTAGGTATGGGAGTATCCAAATTCAAATAATTTTAGGCCTGAATCACACTAGGCTTTTCTACCGCTGCGGCTATTAGGGATGCCGTTTTTTTTAAATTTGAATAAATACTCTGCAAACGGCTCAAATGGCCTACGACAGAAAGACAATAGTCTTGAAGCAGCACTATACTGGCAAACCGGTTCTATCAGTTCCAGTAATTGGCGAACTGGTTTTACCGGTTCCGAACCGTTGACATTCCGACGTTTATCCTTGTAGCACGCTACACACTGAATCATCTTAAATTCATACCTTATTATTAGTAGTAATTTATTACCTGTATTTAGCTGCATAATTGTACATTTGATTACAAATAGGTAAGATTATAAAAATAAATTTTCTTAGTAATATTTAAAACCATAAAACCCTTTGATCAGTTACAACAATCTCAATAGAGTAAATGTTACCGCCAAAGTAGAAAATCAAGATACCAGTCAATGTGCAAAATAACCGATTCGGAATAATTTTAGCGACAAGCCAATATGCATACAGCTTTAGTAACCTTAGTATATTTGGTTTGTTCATTTTATGCATTCTATACATTAGCTTAAGAGGCTACATCGCAAAATCTCAGCAAAGAGCGCTAGCATCGTTTTTCAATTGAGCCCATAGACCCGATGTTAAAGAAGAAACGTTAGTTTTTAAAATACACAGTCAGTGGCGGCAATATGTTTATTTTTCATATTTAAAGTTTTCCAATATTACGTATTCAAAGTGCAATGTGCACCTTAAATAGATGCTGATCGAGTGATAAAATGACATAAAATTGGTAAGTGCAGTTCTATTTTTAAAAACTATTTCAAAATCGTGAATTTGAGTACGCGCCCAAATAAGAAGAAAACATCCATTAAAATTAAAATGCTCGTAAAATTAAAAAAAAAAACAGAAAAAAAATCTGCATGTGCGCCAATGTGTTGGCTTCACTGTAGTTTGTGTTTTTTTTAAAATTATTTTTAGGTATTTTTACGAGCATTTTAATGGATGTTTCTGGCTTACGTGCGCGTCCTCAATGGAGTTTAACATAAAAGCTAGAAATTCGCGATTTTGAAAGTTTTTAAAAATATAACCGCACTTACCAATTTTTTGTCAATCTATCACTCGATCAGCATATATTTAAGGTGCACATTGAACTTTGAAAACTTTGTATTGGACAACTTTAAATATGAAAAATAAACATATTGTCAAGACTGTATTTTAAAAATTAACATTTTTTCTTTAACATTGGATCTATGGACTCAATTGAAAAACGATGCTAGCGCTCTTTGCGGAGATTTTTCGAAGTAATTTTGCGATGTAGCCTCTAAAACGCTAGTAGTAATTGTACACATTTACTACTACCGAATTGGTACTTTTAAAAACACATTGACTCTTGAATCTGTTGAATGATTCATTTTTCACTTTAGCTGCTACAATTTACAATATCCAGAGAATAAATGGAAAGAAAAGAAAACAAACCCCAAAACTAATTTCTTTCAAAATCAGCCTTAGAAAACTGCGATTATCACAGAAAGTAAACTGCATTTACGGAAATCAGTGCGTCATAATTCTAGCAACAGCGTTCAAGACCTCGGCCTGAATCGGACCATAATCGACGACTTCGCCATCGACGGTAAGATACCCGGGTTCGGTAAGGGGCTCCAAACGGAAAGCACGAACGGGTATCATTTCGAGAAACGGCAGATTGACGTGGGTCCCTGCTTCTAGCGCTAACATAAAGCTGAGTAGCTGTGGTCGTGTCACTCCTTTGCGTAATATTATCAACCAGATGATTCCATCGTCAAGTGTTGCATCGGGAGAAACAAAGGCATCGCTGCTTATGTGCGTTTGAAACGTAGCATAAACAAGAACGTAATCGTCTTCGCTTTGTATCCAGTTTTCTGGAACTGCATCTTCCAAAGGTGGAAGTAGAGATTCGCTATTAACTGACAACGCGCAGGCGTTACTTACCTGCGTAGATTCGTTGCTGCTTCGATACTGCGTTAATTCGGAACCGTTTTCGTCTCTTTCCTCAATAGAGGCTAGCTCTAGATTTTTACCGAGCGATTCAGCGTCTTCGCCGTCATCTTCATCATCTTCATTGTTATCGGTCACTTTAGCCGGACAACTTAACGAAGGCAGTAAGCGTGGTTTTCGATCTTTTTGTACGGCTTCCGTTTCGGTACTCTGAGCTCTGTTTAACATCTTCGTAGTCGTGGTCTTCTTATAGTTTTCAACTGGTAGATACGAAAGCCGGCCTCTGTATAGTCTCAGATCTTTAAAGAGAAAAAAAATCTACGTCTTTAATAAACATTTACATTTTAATCCAAATAATAATTGCATAATTGAAGTTTTTGAATTTTTCAATAAAAATATGAAAATTGAAACTGTTTCATTTTTGTAGTGTCAATTATTCATTTTTCTACAGCAAGTATAGATAACACGAAATATATTTTCGTTTCGCTCCCTTAAAATAGCATAAATAATTTTTAATTAACACACGAAATTCGTTTATCACAAAAAAAATATTCCAGTTTCTTCTCTTTTGTGTGAAACGTTTTCCAGTGTACTTTCGAATTTACAGTAAAAAGTGAATATGGGAAGGCCATTAAGTGATAGCGCTACCCTTTGGTGTCAAAAACACTCTTATGTTCCTTCTAATTTTGCTCCTGAAAGAAAAAAGAGTTTAAGGAGTTATTTTTTTTAAAAACTAACCAAAGATTCTTGCAAGTGCCCACAACGTGAATCTGGTTCCACCCAAAGCTCTTAACCGTTCACTCTCAATGTCGATATCAGCAATTATTCCCCATCCAATCGCAAGGAATGAATAGAGTACGGCCTTTGGGGTGATGACTCGAACGAGGTCCATCGGAGCCACTTTTCCTTTAGCCACGTTAAAAGCAGCCAAAAGCTTTGCATTTGTTTTTGGAGGTTCTCTATGGTTTAAAAAGAACAAGAAAGGCAACTATTAAAAATGCTTTATGTAGTTACTGTATGTGATGGACCGGGGGATGTAAATTCTTGACCGTTACAACAAAAAGGGAATCCGTACCCAGTCTATCCACACAAACTGGCCCGAAAATTAATTGGGTTTATATCTTTGGGTTTTGACAAGGCTGCAATTGGACATTTGTCCCTCTGCCAAAGGCCTTCTTGGATGCTTGCAGAGTAATTTTTCAAATTCAAATACCTATCTTAACATTACCTATGAGAACAATACCAAGCTTTAAGAGGCTACATCACAAAATTACTTCGAAAAATCTCCGCAAAGAACACTAGCATCGTTTTCCTATTGAGCCCATAGACCCAATGTTAAAGAAAAAATGTTAATTTTTAAAATACACAGTCGCTGCAGCAATATGTTTATTTTTCATATTTAAAGTTGTCCTTTATTAAGTTTTCAAAGTACAATGTGTGCACCTTAAATATATCCTGATCGAGTGATGTAATGACAAAAAATTGGTAATTGCGTTTGTATTTTTAAAAAATATTTCAAAATCGCGAATTTCGAACTCTAATGTTAATCTCCATTGAATACGCCCAAATAAGAAAGAAACATCCATTAAAATGCTCGTAAAAATAGGGAAAAAGAATTTTTTAAAACCAGAAAAAAAAATCAGCAATGCGCCAATGTGTGTTGGATGCTTTTTTGCTTACGAGCACATACGCGATGGAGTTTAATGCGAAGAGTTAGAAATTCGCGATTTTGTAATAGTTTTTAAAAATAGAACCACACTTACCAATTTTTTGTCATTCTATCACTCGATCAGCATATATTTAAGGTGCACGTTGCACTTTGAAAACTCAATATTGGACAACTTAAAATATTAAAAATAAACATATTGTCGCGACTTTGTATTTTAAAAATGTAACATTTTTTGTTTAACATTGGGTGTATGGGATCAATAGAAAAAAAAAATGCTAGCGCTCTTTGCGGAGATTTTTCGAAGTACTTTTGTGATGCAGCCTCTTAAATATGTTGACGAGACTAGACTGCTTTGCACAGAAGCGAGTTTACTCCAATGATGATGCGGTTAGTGTTAATTTGAGAAATGATACCATTTTCTAGAACGAATCCGTAGCGTTAAGCAACTTAAGAGAGGTATGACTGCAGTTTCTTTAGCAGTGTTTTCACTGAGCCTTGACAACAAAAACTACATGAACACTTTGGTGTCCATAAATTAAGTTTTTGTCACGATAATGTTGCAGACAGGCACGTACAGGCAAAAAAATCAAAACCTTAGGTCGGCAATACCAGGCATTAGTGCTTTCGCCTCTTCCAGTCTCAATATTAGGTTTTTATACTATAAAGGGAAGCGAGCCACTAAAAATTAGCAACATTTTTTTTTAATACAGCACCAAACATGTAAAGACGTTTAAGATCTAAGCAGACGCTAACATTTGGTAAATATAAATTTACACTCAGTTATGAGATGCTGTCGAAGGCCACCCAATTTTGACAAGTTCCCGAGGAGTTGACAGTTTCAATATGCTTAGGGGGCGTCATAGTTTTGAAAGGCTCCAAAGGGTTACAATGTTTCGGCAGGTTTCCCGGGCATTCCAGCTTATGGAAATGGCGGCCTCGCAGTTTCATGAATGCGCAGCCACCATCATAATTTCGAGAGGCTCCTTCCTACCAGCTTGTTTATCCATTCATTTTTTAAGTAATATAGTTCGCATTTTCTACAAATATAATTTATTATCATGTTAACAAAACGCATTTTACGTTTGCCACTTGGCAGTTTATAAAAGTGAATGTTTTGCCCACCGGTGCAAAGGGCATTTGCCGCCCATTCCAGTACGTTCCTGGTTGCAGACTTATGTATACAGAATCATGAGCCTGAGTGGAAACAAATCTCCGCAAAGAGTGCTAGCATCGTGTTTATATTGAGCCCATAGACCCGATTGTTAAAGAAAAAACGTTACTTTGTAAAATACACAATATGTTTATTATTCATATTTAAAGTTGTCCCATTTTGTTGGTTCAAAGTGCAATGTGCACCTTAAGTATATATATGCTGAGCTAGTGACAAAATGACAAAAAAATGGTGTTTTTTTATTTTTAAAAAATATTTCAAAATCGCAAATTGTTAACTCTTTACGTTAAACTCCATTGAGTATGCGCTCATAAGGAAAAAAACATCCAGTAAAATTGCTCATAAAAATACCTAAACATAATTTTTAACATGTGTTTATTGCCTTCAGGATTATTCCTTTTTCTAAATTTTAAAAGGGCTTTCTATTTTTAAATAACATTTAAAATCTTACGTTTTTTTAACTCCATGTTAAGTCCCATAGGAGCAAAAAACCGTCACCCAAACATTTGAAGAACTCCCGTTAAAAACAACTCAGAACAATAACAAAATAATTATTACGTGCATTAATCTACTGGCTTCACAATGTTTTCTTTTTAGAAGGTTTGCACGCGAAATTATTTTTCAATTAATTATTATGTGACTTCGAACCGGGAGAAAAAACGTTACAAAACCGTTTTTCAATCAACAACGATCGCAGCGCCTACATTCGGAGAAATTTTGAACTAAACGATGTATATAGCCTCTTAACATAAAAGTTAAAAATTCGCGATTTTGAAATAGTTTTTTTAAAAAATAAAACCGCATTTATCAATTTTTTTTTGTCATTCTATCGCTCGATGAACACATATTTAAAGTGCACATTGCACTTTGAACCATCAAAATTGGACAACTTTAAGCATGAAAAATAAACATATTGCCGCGACTGTGTATTTTAAAAATTACCATTTTTTCTTTAACATCGGGTCTATGGGCTCAATAGAAAAACGATGCTAGCGCTCTTCACGGAGTTTTTTCGAAGTAATTGTGTGATGTAGCCTCTTAACTAACTTTAATGTTTATGAAGAAAACAGATAAAAATCTAATGTTAAAAAGGATGTGCACCTGCTGTTGGCATCAAAGTGTCAGATGCGCCAGCTTGTATAGGTACAGGAGGCCTAAGCGAGAACTTACTTTGCCACCAGAGTAAATACAACATTTATTTATGACAACTTTATTCGTACGAAAATCGATGAAATACTCATTTCTTGAGAATTTATACTGCTTTTTGTTGAGTATGCTTGTAACTAATCGTAAATGCTCAACCTTTATTAATACCACCCAATGGTTTCGGACACATCACATTTCACTTAACATTGCTTGACGTGAGTCTAGTATCAACGCTGGAATGCCCAGCCTCTTTAATAACTTAATTGGTTTTATTTAATTTTGTTTTGTCGTGACTTTTATTCACAACAATGCAATGGGACAATCAAACAGTCGAATAGTTTCTTAATTACTCTGAAACAATTGTGACATACTTTGAAGCGTGACTGATTGCTTTTGCCAAGCCGTTTCCACTTCCACCAGGAATGACTCCGATCGGAACTTGAATTGCAGAAGACCAATCGGAACGCTCCATCAAACCGTTGATCACCTAAAAAAAAAAGCTAATATTAGTTATTTTCCCCCCGTTTCTTTCAATTAAGAGACTTTAGAAGCGTCATGGACGTCAATGGGGGATATATGGGCAACTATAACTATGGGCATTGTTAACACTATTACCATTTGGGAAAAATAGCTTTTAAAAATATTTCTAACGTCTTATTTAAAAATAAATGGTATGTCATGAATAAGAAAATAAAAATAACGTACGCTGATAATCTGTTGTATTCCAATTAAACGCACACAAAACTAAATACCCGACTCAGTGGCCCTACAACTACACTTCTCTGGCAGATCAGTTTCTCCGTTGGGTCGCCCGTCAAAAAAAAAAAAAAGATAACGATCCAACGGGAAAATGTTTGCAAGTCGTGTACATGGTTCGGGTATTTTCGCCTCTTGTGGTCGTTTTACAGGAATTTCAACAAGTTATGAAGGTAGGTTCATTTTATTTTCTTATTCATGAGATTCCGTTTATATTTTATAAGTCGTTAGAAATATTTAAAAAAAAAAAACATTTTTTCGCAAACGATGATAATTTTAACGATGTCAGCGCCCCTATAACGGCCGATATTTTTTATCGGCCGCTAGTTAAATCGGCCCATAATTATAATAGAACATATAACGCCCCATTGACGTCCGTGGTGCTTCTAAAGTTTCTTAATAAGCGAACCTCGTAAACTAATCCATCGCCAGACACGATTACGATTCCACTCCATTGGTTCAAGTCTGCCTCTCGGACCTGCTCCCGAGCGCTCTGGGCTTTGTCTTTGCGTAAAGAAAGATTATCGAGAGACGTTCGATCGTACTTTGGTTTCTAAAAGTCCGCAGACAGCTAACCCGTAACGACCAAATCGAAAGCAACGCCGGCTTCGGCCAGAACGGGAACGACCCGTTCTTGAAAGATCTTTAACGCTTTTCCAGGTCCACTGCGAGGATTCACGAATACGAGCAACTTTCTTTGATGAGAACAGACTTGGCACGGAATTTCTTTTTTTGTGCGACGAGTTTTAACAAAACAAGGAAAGAAAATGTTTAAAAAAAAAAAGAAAAATAAATGTTAAAAGGAGAATTTGAATGTCTTTCGACTATAGTCATGTATTTAAAGGGCTGGGCAGTAGGCCTACTTATGAGGCTACATCACAAAATTACTTCGAAAAATCTCCGCAAAGAGCGCTAGCATCGTTTTTCTATTGAGCCCATAGACCCAATGTTAAAGAAAAAATGTTACTTTCTTAAAATACAAACAGTCGCCACGGCAATATGTTTATTTTTCTTATTTAAAATTGTCCAATGTTAAGTTTTCAAAGTGCAATGTGCACCTTAAATATATGCTGATCGAGAGATAGAATGACAAAAAATTGGTAAGTGCGGTTCTATTTTTCAAAATTATTTCAAAATCGCGAATTTCTGACTCTTATATTAAACTCCATTGAGTACGTGCTCAGAAGCAAAAAAAAAACATCTATTAAAACGCTCGTAAAAATATGTAAAAATAATTTAAAAAAACCACAATTAAACCACAGTGAAGCCAACACATTGGCGCACGTGCTGAGTTTTTGTGTGCTGACTTTTTACGTATTTTTACGAGCATTTTAATGGATGTTTTTTTTGCTTACGAGCGCATACTGAATGGAGTTTATACATAAGAGTTAGAAATGTGAGATTTTTAATTAAGTTTTTAAAAATATAACCCAACTTAGCAATTTTTTGTCATTCTATCATTCGATGAGCATACATTTAAGGTGCACATTGCACTTTGAAAACTTAATATTGGACAACTTTAAATATGAAAAATAAACATATCGCTGCTGTTTCTTTAACATTGGGTCTATGGGCTCAATAGAAAAACGATGCTAGCGCTCTTTGCGGAAATTGTCGAATTAATTTTGGGACTTTTGAACTTGTGGACTGTGGCACGAATCCACTGATACGCCACTGCAACATTTCGCAACACACAGGCAATTAGAAAACGGGATGAATAGAAGTTGGCTCCGCCCTTTTTATGACGAACGACAACTTCTAATTGGTTTGTTGTGTGGTTCGACTGGAAGCATGTGACGTCAGACTACATCACCAACCAATTAGATGTTGCCGTTCGTCATAAAAAGGGCGGAGCCAACTTCTGTTCATCCCTTTTTCTAATTACCTGTCTTCGCAACAGGTAACAACCATGACTGGAGGCAGACCATGAAATGCGCTACGCTTCTTTTTTTTTTTTTTCGTGTGCAATTAGTACGCCGCCCTGACAATATATTTTTTTTACATTCATTGATTTTAGTTTTCGCCTCCTCATACTTTGCATAGCTCCATTTGACGACGATTCTCCGCCGTCCGAAGTTGTCATCGGCGGCACTGAACAACGAACAGCACCGCCATGAAGCATACATCGAATCGTATCACGCCACAACAAAGCAATCTGCAGATTCTCGTTGAAATTATCGTGAAAATCGACGGTGAATGTAATCGATAGCCTTTGGCGCTTCATACTCTTCCCAAACAACTGTTTACGTAGCGGATACGAATAGATGCAGAAGTAAGCGACGCGAGAAATCGGAGCATTTTGAGCGGTATCGCTCACAGGCGCTTCCGCTCCAATGGTCACTGGATCCGATTCCGGCGCTTGTTGTTGAGATGGAACCGGATCTCTCATACATTGACAACCGATTATGTCATTCACTGCAACGAATTCGTAAAGATCATATTTGTTCGGTTCCGCAAACTCTGCAACCAACTCGCGTGTGTTGGACGACTGGTTTTTAACTTTCTTATAATAAATTCCGCGGTTTTCAATGAGAGCCACGTGAAAAACTGCGTTTGGAAACGAAAACGATGAAAATGTACCTTCCAATGAAACTATCATTGGATTCGGATTACTTTCCGTAGATTGCATTTCGCGTATTTCAGAATAAACAAAATTAAAAAGTGTTTACAAAGCGGAAATCACCTGTCTCCTATTGCCCTACTGGGAAAGAAATAGTGTTGTTTAGACTAGCATTAGCAGATTGGAGTTTTTCACAGCGCATGCGCATTGCCATCTCGGTCGGTTTGTATAGGAAACGGATGGGAGATTTGCGTTAGCAGCGCCATCTATTGATGACCAATGGAAAATTCCCACGTTTTATAAGGGGCATCGTAGACTCGTAGTTTTCACTTGCCATCACTTTCCAAAACCGAGATGGCAATGCGCATGCGCTATGAAAAACTCCATTCGGCTGATGCTAGTGTTGTTTAGAGATGGGTGATATATCGAATAGTATCGATATGTCGTTATCGTATTGTTATTATATCGGAAAATACCGACATGATAACGATAAATTATATCGATTTTTTTTTTAGGGTGCAGATAAACTATGGAAGCCCGTTTGGGACAATTCTCACAATAATTTACGTTCAATAATATTGCGTACGCGCTTAATAATATTGCGCGCACGTCTAATAATATTGTGCACACACGCTCAATAATATTGTGCACACACACGCACAATAAAATGTCCCAATTGGAGCACCAGTGAGAAAGAAGTAAATGTGCACAATACCTTATTGGTCGAGAGAAATGGGGTGGGGTTTTCCTGCTTGAAAGACGCTGCCCAGAATGACGATACAAGATGTCCTCCTAGCTTGACTACTTTTCATAAAAGAGGGCGCGGCTATATATAAAAACAATCTCGAACTCTGAATGGATTGAAGGGTTGAAGTTGACTGGAAACCTGACTGCTGTTCGGGGTAATCCTGGGTGCGCACATGCTGAGGATGGAAACCTTTGTCAACACTGTCACAAAGAGATTGAAACCATTGCTCATGTCCTTGGCAAGTGCGACCAGGGTTACCTTCTCCGTAACACGCGCCACAACCGTTTCCGATCATCAATCGCTTCTGCTCTTCATTCAGCTGGATTCAAAGTTGACGAGGAGATCCACTGCCAAGCATTAGGTGGGAGTAACAAACGAGCAGATATTGCTTTTCTCGAAGGCGACAAGAAAGGATTCATGGTGGACCCAACCATCAGAACAGAAAACAACGTAGATCAGCCGTTGCACGTTCATGCTGAAAAAGTGGATTACTACAAAGACACTATCCCCTTCTATCTGGAGCGCTATGGACTAAATAAAATAGAAATTATCGGTCTCATGGTCGGCACCAAAGCACTATACCTAGGCTCCTCGAAGATTTTCGTGTCCAGTTATGCAAGGTTAAAAATGATGTCGAAAATGTATTATTTTAAAAGCTAAACTAAATTCAAGGTCAGATTTATTTGTTTCTTGTTTTCAGTCTTTTCTAGTTCTTTTTAAGTTTTTTTTTATTTATAACTGTTCTTTGGTTTTACTGTAATTTGAGATTTGATATTATAGTACTCTCTGCCTGTTGTTGTGTCAAAAAAGGCAAATGTATTATTTTTTATTATTAATAGTTATTATTACTAGTGGGGTAACCCGTCATAAATGACGGGAGCAAAATTAACATTCAATTGTGCGCATGTGCATCGTTTTTTCCTTTTTTTACTCCTTTCATTTCAATTTACGTCACCCCTCTCACTTTTCTCTCTCCCCCCTCTACACTTTTCAACCTTTTCCCCTCTCCAATTTAATATCATGGGGTTCTTGGATGGGAAGGGTGCAACATATAGTTGACCTTGAGAAAAAAAAACAGTTCATTTATTCAAATTTATATAAATTCCGATGTGCTTCAATGGTTGTACAGCATTATCCCAGAAAGAAAGAAAGATATATACATGTAGACAGACACACAGAGACACAGACCTGGCAAAATATATATATAATTATTATTAGAGGTGGGAGGAATCCTAAACTTTCTCGAATCCAAATCCTAAAAGATTCTCGAATCTCACGAATCTCGAATCCTTCATATAAGAATCCTATATTATTCATTAAAAAGATACAAATGGGTGTGAGACATTTGCCCTAAAGGCACTTGCCCTAAACCATTTGCATTAAAGGAACATTTACCATAAAAGCACATTTACACTAAAACCACTTGCTCTAAAAGGACATTTGCCCTAATCAGTAGTGTAAATTCCCGTCATGAAAAGAGAGAACAAAAAAGAGGTTTTAGGGCAAATGTCCCTTTAGGGCAACTGGTTCTAGGGCAGGTAGATTTAGGGCAAATGTCCCTTTAGGGCAAATGGTTTTAGGTGAAATGGCTTTATGGCAAATGTCAATATCCCAATATAAATAAATGAAATAATATTAAATATTAAATAAATATTTAATAAATATTTAATATTTAATATTTAATATTTAATATTTAATATTTGATATTTGATATTTAATATTTAATATATAAAATATAAAATATATAAAAGCACAGTGTGGCACTCAGGGTCACCACAAGGTGATATTGGTGATCAGGGTACCACTTAAATTTTAACAATCGCCGGTTTTTTTGTTAGTGAACGCTTCTATTGGACTTCAATGGAGTTAAAACTAATTTTACCCAAATATTATCCTCTTTTAGGATTTTTGTGTTTGTATTTTAGAACTTAAAATAGTCTAAGTCCTTTGTGTTTATTTTCAGTAAGTCAGAGATTACATAAGATGTACATTGGTATTTATACATTGGTGGAGTAATAAGGAAATACTCAATGATGTAACACCCTGTAATTCGTGATCCCGCCAAAACCATAGCCCGGGGGGTAAACAACTCTCAACCGTCCCTCCCTCCCCTCTGACTCATCTATCTGACTCATACTCAAGTGGTGGATTGATACACATAGGACCATGGTCACTTGGACCTGATTACACCTTGCAGGTGTACACAGGTCCAAGGTATGAAAGGGCCGTGCTTCTCTTTGTAGTTAGCTCTTGTCCTTGCCTTTGTATAATGTAGATTTTATCCGTACCACAATATGGGCATGAGGACGCACCGTTAGTATTCATAATTCATCCTTGTATTCTGTGTTTCTATACGAGTGATGAATAAAAGCATTATAACAAGAAACAGCGTGGTCTTTATATATATGTAATCAACTTCTCTTCAGAGGCCGGAGACTACATATGGCAGGCGGTATACGATTCCTAAGCAGCTACAACATCTCCTGTCGGTATACCGAAAGGAGAAGATGTATATCAGCATCGACCGGAAGAGAGAGAGATGGCCGCCACTCTGCTGCATAGATTTCACCCCCATGCAGAAGGGTGACCACAATCCGTCTCCATCCAACTCTCTCTGCAGCTCGGATTCTCCGTGCGGGCACCGCACAATGCAGAGAAGCACGAGGTACAGAAAATGTCATCTACAGGTTGGTAAAATAAAATGGTCAATGTCAAAAGCTCACAATGAGGAAGGCCTTAAGGCTTGTGGATCCTTTTTGAGGACCCAGATCTTTACCTGTTAAATGTGTCACAACTAAACAATAGGATTGGATCATTGTATTAGATGTGGTTGGACCTTTAGTGGGATAGTGTTAAAAAAGGTTGTTTTTATTCAGTGAAGATTATTTGGACTTTTACAGAACTAAAGAATATATATATAAAAATATGAGAGAACATAACATCCCCCTTTTTCTTTAGAGCTTCCCATGCATTTATGAATAAAAATGTTTAATGTGGGAAATATGATGGGAATAAGTAGGCAATGTCCTTCCTGGTTTATTACATAATATGGATTCACTTCGTAACTTGGTTGAAGCTTGCTATGAATCATGCGACGAATGAGGACTTTATCACCTGTTTTGAATACAGGAGGAGATTGAGCATGTCGGTTTCAGTTTGTGTACTCCATGTACTTCATCTTGTACTTCCTGCTAAAATCTTTGAGGTGTTTATCCATTGGTTCCATTGTAGGCCAAACTGGAATTCCATCATTTAATTCTCTTCCATAAATGAGGAGTGCTGGTGATTTGTTTGTTCCCATATGTGGTGTTCTACAGTATGCGAACAAAAATGAAAGAAGAGCAGTTTTCCAGTTTCCCTTTTGATCAACGGTGGATGCAGTGAGTGCATGTTGAAACAAGCGATTTAAACATTCAACAATCCCATTAGCCTGAGGCCAATAGGGAATTGATAATATATGTTGTATACACCAGGAGTGGAGATACTCCTCAAACTCTTGTGCAATGAACTGTCTCCCATTGTCTGTAGTAATTTTTGTTGGGTAGCACAATCGAGAAAAAACTTCATCAAGCCACTCTATAATGGCTTTAGCTGTAATTTTTTTCATGATTTTTGTTTCGGGCCATTGTCTCTAATAGTCAACAAGGACGATAACAAAATCTCCTGTTGGCATAGGTCCACAGATGTCCAGTGCCAGTTCACTCCAAGGCTTGTTCATTAATGTTGTTGGCGTCATGGCAGGAGGTGCTGGTGGGTCTCTGGTTGCTTGACAAGGGTGACATTTTTCAAAAAGAGTTTCAACTTCCTCATCAATGTGTGGCCACCAGACTTTGGTTCTTAGTCTTTGTTTTGTGCGTACGATACCTTGATGTTCAGTGTGGGCAAGTTCAAGTATATTTGTACGAATTGGAGTTAGAATCAAGATTCGTGTTCCACATACAATTATGTTGTCGTTAATGGCTAGTTCATCCCAGATTCTTTGAAAACTTTTGTCGCATAAGTGTGGAGTGTTTCGTTGAATAGATGTACGTAATGTCAGCATGTCATGATCTGCAGTCATTGCCTTTTGTATATCTTCCAGTGTTGTTGCATGTGGTAATGCAGAAGAAGTAATGGTGTCAATATAGTACCTGTCTTCATTTTAATAAATATTAGCATGTAGGCGCTTCTGTAGCTGTGCCGTCATTTGTGGCAAAAAAGTCAATTTTGATACACTTTTGTCCGCCATCTTTTCTCTTATCGATGGATAAAAGTGGGTATGTTTTAATAACGACTCTTTTTTGGATAAATATGCACTACTGAAAAAAGGAAGAGCAACTTTTGATCGACAATGGTGAGTAATTTCAGTCGTATATAATTAGTGGTCAAATTTTAGGGTATTATGAAACTTACTGTTAGTGGGAAATTTAGATCCTATAAAATGTATAAACGGAGGAGCTTTTGTGGCCTATGGGATTTAACATGAGCTAAAAAAAATACGAGACTTTAAAATAAAATTAAAAATAGAAAAACTAATTATACATTTTTACCAACTTATCACTAGATGAGCAATATTGTTGTGTACATATTGCAATTTGAATTTTGATAATCACAATTTTCGTTGCAGAAAACAAAACATTTGCCAGAACCATCAATTTTTTAAAATAGGAATTTCTCTTTGTCATTGGCTTCAGTGAAACGGTGAAAAGTGGAACTATAACTGTCATCTGTTAATATTCAAAATGGCATCACATATAGGCTCTTAAGATGAGTATATGAATGGCTGAGTTTTCAACTCTGATTATTCTAGTCTTTCAGATGAACAAAATTAAAAGAAACTAGAAAGTGTTTTATTAACTAGAAAGGTAGCTCAAGCCTTGGCTCAATCATGTAAGGGTATTTTTACGTCTGCTTAAAAGTTTGGTCATTTTCAAACTGACAACATAAAATGTGTGGAATGAGTTTTTTCTCATTCTACATAAGCCTACATATTTTCCTTATGTATGTTTTCCTTCTCTTATTGCCAATAGGCTAACTATATAAAACTAATTTTGAAGTTATTACTACTATTATTTTTCTTCTGATTATTATTATCATTTCTACTATTACAGTTACTAGGATGCTATTCAAATAATAAAATTCATGTGTTTTGGTATTATCTAGTTCAAATAAGATATTGAAATATCCTCCTTTTTGCATGGCTTCATTTAGATTTCACCCATGGATATTCTTAAAATAGTGTACTCCCCCCTTTTCAAATCAATAGAAAATGTAGGCCTAACAACTAAGAAATAACTAAAGCCCTTGCCTTGCTGTCTCAGATCAATCATAAGCAACTGTAGATGGGCCTATCTGAGACTTACGCCTACACCTCCTATAGCCCAATAAATTTTAAACATCCAAACTTCACCCTCCCCTTTTTCTTTTATTTTGTCTACTGATAAGTGTCCCCTTTCCAAAAAAAGCTTTTAGGACCCAGAACCCCTCCCCCTCACTCTTCAAGTGTATTTTACATTACTAATTTGTATACACTTATGTCTTAAAATGGTGCCTTTTTATTATGATATTCAAGTTGTTTTATAAGATTTTAAACTATTGCATAATTATTTGTTCATGTGCTCCTTTTATTGTATCAATGTGTGTTTAAGCTTATTTCTTTTAAATATTGGTATGCTTTCTTTTCTATCTAAACATAAAACCCCCCAATATTTGCTCTTGGTGTACCCTTAGTTATAACTAATTACAAAACTCATACATCATTTGCCCTAAACAGATGGCATTACAAGTATATGTCAGAAAACATTAAAAGGTTAAGCTATGAGTTATGTAAGTATAATAATTTTCCCAAGAAAACCTCTACAGCCAGGGTCATAAGAGGGCATGAGAACTAGCAAAAAAACTAAAATTATCCTCAACCCTCCTCACCCACATGGGAAGCTATAATTAAGACCCCAACTTAAATATAGTTTCTCATAACTATAAATTCCCTACTTTAAACTTTTTTTTTATGTAAAAAACATTGTCTAGATTTTATGCAAATAAGATTGGCTTAATGAAAGCAAATCAATCCAATCACAGGACTCCAATGATTCTCTATGAGAAAGAATTTGTATAAAAAGGCCAACATTTTTGCTGAAAAAATCATCATTTGGTGGATCATCACCAGCAACCTCTCAAGAGAATCTTGGATCCTGGAAGGACATGGAAAAGCTTGGTCTACAGCCCTGCTGGATATCATAAGCCACAACCTACTTAAGTAACCACAATTTTGCAGATTATAGGTCTTTTGTCTCTGGATAGATGAGGTACCATAATCACTGATTATTGGTCTTTTTTATCTAAAGTTACATGAGTAACCATGATTTGGAAATTGTAGGTCTTTCATAGTTGAAGGCACATTCTGGTAGAAGGCTGAGTGTAGTCCAATTTTGACTCTGATGGTTGTTTGCAAATAGGTAACCACAAAATCACTATAGGATAGGTCTTTTTGCCTTCGGTCACATAAGTCACCATAATCTCTGATTATTGGTCTTTTGTCTGACAGCAAATGAGTTACCATTTAAGGTGATTGTTGGTCCAGTGTGTGAAGAACACCTTAGAGAAAAAACTAGAAATCTTCTAGGCTTGACAGTGAGACTTGGAAAACTTGAACAATGAAGGTTGTGCTTGTGGTATTGTAAGTTACTGCATTTCTTAATTGTTATTGATCTTTTGTCTTCTTCTTGACCTGAAATCTATCTATGATTTAAGTATATTTTTATATTATAAATAAATTAAATAATTGTGCTCAGTTGCATTTATGGTTTTAATATTCATTTTTATAGTTGTGTATAATCACGTACCTTATTTTCTTGAATTTTGCTGATGTGTATTGGGGATTTTATATTATTTCATTTTTCATATTAAATTTATGACTATTGCTATGTTTAAATAAAATACTTCTTATAAATGGTCTTTGAGTCAATTTCAGTTTAACCTACAGGTCTTCAGTGACCTTTGAACCTTACTAACTGTTACTGTTAGTTTTTCTCAATAATTAAAGCTACATAGCCAGAGAAAGACTAACAAATGTTTATTTTGAAATGTATATCAACATGAAAATACTCCTTAACTGATTGAGATACCCTTCTAGTTTCTAAAGCACATTCAAGTGATTAAGCTACAGAAGGGATAATAAAGCAGAAAAGGTGGTGGGCACACAAGCTCTTCTCAGCTGAGAGCACATTCGGTTTAAGCCTTTTGGACACCCTGAAATTGGAAGATGGGGCAGGATTTCTAAATTTCATTTCTTTTAGTTGCCATTGTAGTGAAAGACCATAACTTCCCACAAACAATTTATACAGAAGGTCCTCAATTAAATGTTTAACAATATTTTCAGTGGTCCACATCTTTTACTAGACTTAAAAAACGATGTGGACCACTGAAAAAGACTCGAAGGGCTCAGTTTGTTTATAATTATTAAAGACGTCATTATTAATTAAAAAAAAACTTAGCCCTTTGAGTCTTTGTTCATGTTTCAAAAGACGTCGACATCATGAAATGTCCAGGAACAATGTTGAAATGTTTCCCATTTAGATGGGACTCAGTGGCGTAGCCAGGGGGGTGCATGTGTCCAGACCCCCGTCCCAAAATTTTATCTACATGCCAAAAAGTGCTGTTTACATTTGATAATTTTTTCTCTAATTATTTTTTTCTTTCTCTTAACCTGTACCTTCAGCACTCATTTTATGTCCTGCCACCATGATAGATGTATCATGGTGGCAGGACATAAAATGAGTGACTATGGCGTGCAGCGCTGTGCCACTACGAACCGCCATGTCAAACATTCCATCTGAGAAACATGCCAGCACAACTCTGCCACTTAATGAAGACAACTTAAATGCTTACACATCATCACAATACAAATGAACACGTGCGATTGTTTACAACAAGGCACACTGGCAAACGAAGACACCTGAGTGGTGTCTGAATATCACTCGAGCACGCTTTTCTTCTGATTCCTTCGTTCTACTCCCACACATGTGCATCACTGTGTGTTGTTGTTTTGCTACGGCAACAGGAAAAAAATACTTCTTGGCTCTTCTCAGACTTCTAGCATGGGAGTTCTGCAAACCAGTTTTGCATGTCGCAGCATGCCGCCTTGTAGCAGACATTGCACCATTTGATTTCATATGATGCGTACAATGGAAAGTTCTTGGCAGTGCGGAACAGCACTGTGCGTCAGTGGGCAACTAGCTTTATTTTGAGGAAAAAATTTCGGCCCCGCCATAACAAAAATTCTGGCTATGCCACTGATGGGACTTAAAAAACATGAATCTGAACTGACGCGATTCAGCCCCGCAACATTTCAACATTGTTGCGGGACAGAATCGCAACAGACGAGATTTAGCCCCGGTACGTAAGGCAATAGTCTAAGCTATTATCTAATATCCTTGCATAAAACGACATTATAAAGAGCATTGTAATCTAAAATTTATTTAAATATTGTTTTTATATATATAGGCGCACCCTCTTTTATGAAAAGCAGTCAAACTAGGAGGACATCTTGTGTCGTCATTCTGGGCAGCGTCTGCAAGCAGGAAAACCCCACCCCGTTTCTCTCGACCAATAAGGTATTGTGCACATTTACTTCTTTCTCACTGGTGCTCCAATTGGGACATTTTATTGTGTGTGTGTGTGCACAATATTATTGAGTGTGTGCACAATATTATTGAGTGTGTGCACAATATTATTGAGTGTGTGCACAATATTATTGAGTGCATATGCAATATTATTGAACGTAAATTATTGTGCGAAATGTCCTAAATGGGCTTCCATAATAAACATCTATATTACGATCAATTATTGAAATAGCTAAGTAAATTTTCCCGCCTTGTTTTCTATGCAAGGTTGGCAGCCTGTTAATGCTTTGACCAGAGTCATAGATCAAGGTTGATAGAGTAACAAGGTTTGCTCATAACTTTTCAGCCAATTGAAAAGTTAGGCCAAAAAAATGGCAGTAGTGACATCAATATAAAGCAAATTAACTGCTCCCTATTAATTTTAATGCAGAATTTTGGTTTTTGAATGTTATGTTATTATTATATGTGACAGTACAGGGTTTCAATATAGGGACTCAGAGAATTGTCACTATCGAGCGTGAGAGGCAACTCAATTAATGGCCGAACGTTGTTCAAATAAATGAAAATACAAAGAAACTAAATGTGGAATAAACGAAATATTTATTCCAGAAACAAGAATGATGTGTCTCTCTCCAAGGTGAGGTAACATAGGATGGATTATGATTATGAAAACACTTTCAATGAATAAAATAGAGAAGCGGTCTCTTCGATTATACAATTTCCGCAATTCCGAAATTGTACGAGAAAGCACACAGCTTATAAACAGCGTCTACACTGAGTCATATAAGCAAGAAAAAACTGCGAGATTCGAAAATTGTGCCTTTTATACCTTCGTCTTTGGCCACACCTCTCCACGGGGACGCCTCCAAACACGAAGCTTCTCGAAAGTTCCAACTCCTGGAAGTGACATCTTAGATCACCCTCATGCAGTCACAAAAGAGAAGACAGAGAGAGAGAGAGAGAGAGAGAGAGAGAGAGAGAGAGAGAGAGAGAGATGGATAAAGTTATCAACCTCAACGAGTACAGGGTGAGTACCAACAACAACAAACGATCGATATAGATAAGGAGGTGAGTGGAAATATCACCCCGTCACATATATGAACTTAGAAATATGTAATAAAATGTGTAGAATATCAAGAAAATAAGTGGAATGAATTACTAAAAGGGAAAATGAGAGAGATTGGAACAACAAACAATATTTATAGAATATTTTTTACTTTTTTTAATCACATATAACACAACACATGTTTTCTATTTGAATTATATTATATTATTTTATTAATAATATTATTAAAAAACTAGTGGGCTAACCCGTCATAAATGACGGGAGCCAAATTCACAGGCAATTGTGCACATGCATGTCGTTTTTTCTTTTTTTTACTCCTTTCATTTCAATTTCAGTCACCCCTTCCCACTTTTTTCCCCCTTCAAGTTTCTTTCTCTCTCTCCCCTCTACACTTTCCAACCTTTTCTCTTCTCCAATTTAATATCATGGGGTTCTTGGATGGGAAGGATGCAACATATAGTTGACCTTGAGAAAAAAAGCGGTTCATTTATTCATTTAAATTTATATAAATTCTGATGTGCTTCAAGGTTGTACAGCATTATCACAGACAGACACCCACACACACACAGACCTGGCTTAATATTAAAAAATATTGATGATTATTGTTTATAGATAGTGTGACAGACCTTTTTCCCCAGATAGAATCTGCTCTTTTTAAATGATATGAGCAAGTTTTCACTCGTATTAATAGTGAGTGGCTAGGTCACTAATTCTATTGGCCCGGGAGGACTAGGCCAATATAATGTCTATTTAATGTCCTCACTAGTCTCTTATAACGACTCTCACAGTCTTGAGGATCTTTTGTCTCTGTATCTCTCGGACTTGTGCGTCCGTAAATTTATCCTTGAAAAGAATGTGAATATACTCACAAACTCGATGTTGCAGGTTTGCACCTGTTGAAGACTTGAAGTATCCAAATTGGTGAATAGCTGCAACTAGATGATGAGATTGCACAGTTGCAAAATAATTAACATTAACACAAATAACGAAAATCACCACTGTTTAAGTTAAATAAGAAGTTGAGGATTTATTCCACATATAAGAATAATAAGCAAAATGATAACTGGTTGTAAAATCACAGCACATAAAAATAATAATCACATTTCAGAAAATAATGCAAGAACCTAGCCAAAATTGGGCATATGTTTGTTATTTAAGAATTAACTATGAAACACAAAAACACGTCTCTATTTATACCATAAGAATCCAGAATTCAGATTCTCAGGACACTTTTCTGTGATTGGACAAAAAAAAGTTTGGGCCCCAAAACGATGACTCAGGCGTTTTTCTAAGAAGGGGAAAAACGTAAACAACTTCAAATTAAGCCCTATAAGATCCACTCATGTGGAAGGATAATACAATGACATAAGAGGGGAGAACGATAAGGTCAAGTTAAAAATAGAATCTCGGTCAATCGGTACCTAAATGTACCAAGAGGCCCAGAAGCTACAACCATAATACAAGGTGTTACAAAAGTTGGAACCCCAAAATTATTGGCACTAAATTAAATAAAGAGTGGTGGGCCCAAAATGTCTCAATAGTTATATATAGAAACACCAGGAATTGAAAGCTTCTTTGTTGAATGAACAATACAGGAGTGTTTTTACCGCAGATGAAAATACTACACCTAGTGATTGAGTCTAGAACAATGCATTCTTTGTGGGATATTATTGTTAATACTGAGGACATTATCAAGCAACTATTGACTCTTATTAAAAATAAAAGTGTGGGGTCAGATAGAATTTATGCAGTAGTTCTTATAAAATTAGATAGGGAAGTGGGACCATTTCTTCAGCTAATTTATCAGCAGTCTTTGGATCAAATGGTTGTTCCAAGTATGTGGAAATTAGCAAATGTTACTCCAATATTTAAGTCAGGTAATAAGTCCGAAGCTGCAAACTGTAGGCCTGTATCTCTAACTTCAGTGGTTTGTAAAATTCTTGAGCATATCATATACTCTGGCTGTATTAAGTTTCTCCAATCTCACAATCTCATTTCTGATAACCAACACAGTTTCCTGAGTGGGCGCTCTTGTGAGACTCAACTTATCCTGGTAGTGGATGACCTCCAAAAAAGTTTAGACAATGGTAAACAGGTTGACATGGTGTTTCTTGACTTTTGTAAGGCATTTGACACTGTTTCACATGGGGTAGGTAACCAAATGGGTAACTTCTTTTTTAAGTGATAGGAAACAAAGGGTAGTTGTAAATGGGTCTCACTCAGAGTGGTTGGCTGTTAAATCTGGTGTACCCCAGGGTAGTGTGCTGGGTCCTCTATTGTTCCTGATATTTATTAATGACCTCAGCAGCACAGTTGGCAGCAACTGTAGACTATTTGCTGATGATACTCTAATTTACAAAGAGGTTGACGGAATCCAAGACTATCAAACATTAGCTTTAGACTTGAAGGCAATTGAAGGATGGTGTAATATATGGCAACTCCAGGCTAACTCGGGGTAGAAATCCAATTGTGTTCAATTATAGTATGAATGACACTATTCTTCAGTGTCAAGTGTTATAAGTACTTGGGGTTACAATGACAGATGACCTTTCTTAGAAAAAAAACATTGATGGTCTTAATGGGAAAGCTCTACAACTCTTTCGTTTTAGTCAAAGGACATTGGGCACCTGCCCAGCACAAATTAAAACTATTGCCTATCAAGCATTGGTTTGGCCTCATCTTGAGTATTGCTGCAGTGTATGGAATCCTCACTCTGTCACACAGACTCATTCAGTTGAAATGGTTCAGCATAAGGCAGCTAGGTTTGTTTGTGGCAGGCACAAGTTTACAGAGTGTCACTGAGATACTGTCAGTGCTACAATGGCATAGTTTGGCACATTGCAGGACTGAGTTAAGTTTGAAATTGTTTGGAAAAATTACACGTGGTGATTGTCCTAAACAGCAGTCCAGTGATATTGATAAAGCACTATACATGGGCAGGGCTGACCATTCTAAGAAAATTAGAGAGATTTTTGCTAGGACAGATTCATATTATTGGTCTTTTTTTCCTAGTTATAAGACAAAGAAACTCTCTTCCTGAGGCAGTGGTGAATGAGGATAATTTTGTTTTGTGGGATTGACATTTGTATATTCATTTTGTTTTTATATATGTGCTTGACAATGCTTAATGCTGCATGTGGACTCTTATGTCCCTCTGCCATAGGCCTATATGGCTGCTAGCAGAGTACTAATTGTAATTGTAATAATAAAATGCTAAAAAGCAATAAAATATTTAATATATTAAATACATTTATTGCTTTATGGCACTTTATAATGTTTCTATATTTATTTTACCATTAAGTTTAATCATGAATTTTTTTTAATAATCTGGCCAACTATAATTTCTGGAAGTACTTTTCATATTTAATATTAATATTAAATTTGAATATAATACATTTAATTAATTTTATTATAAATTACAGACTATTTTATTTGCTTACAACACAACAAGCACAAGTTTTCTATTGAAATGTTTTAATTTATGTTACATTACCTTTCAATATTAATATTGTATTATTAATAATATTATTACATTTTATTATATACTACAGAATATTCATTAAATTATTATAAGGTATTTTAAAAATAACTGTTATTTTATTTTTTTAATTCACAAATAACAACTAACACACGTTTTCCAATGATGTTTTATTTTATATTAAATTCTTATATTAATATAATAATAACTAGTGGGGTAACCCATCATAAATGACGGGAGCAAAATTACTGGCAATTGTGTGCATGCACATCGTTTTTTCCTTTTTTTACTTCTTTCATTTCAATTTCAGTCACCCCTCCCACTTTTACCCCTCCACATTTCTCTCTTTCTCTCTCCCCCTTTACACTTTCCAAACCTTTTCCCCTCTCCACTTTAATATCATGGGGTTCTTGGATGGGAAGGGTGCAACATATAGTTGACCTTGAGAAAAAAAGCTGTTCATTTCTTCATTTATTTAAATTTATATAAATTCCGATGTGCTTCAATGGTTGTACAGCGTTATTTCACAGATATATAGATAGATAGATAGAACCCACACAGAATTCTTAGTAAATTAATAGTCTATTGTTACAATAATTTATTGTTTATATCTATTTTATTCGCTCAGTGAAGATACAGTAAAGCACAAGATGCAATAAAAAGTATTGTTCTTTAAGTGCTCGCTTTATATAAATTTTGAAAAGGTCCTTCTATTTTTGAACAGTGTTCAAAATGATTATTTTTTAAACTCTATGTTAAATCCCATTGAACCAAAAAACTGTTCCACAAACATTTGAAGAACTTTTGTTAAAAACGATTTCGAACAATAACAAAAACATTAGCATGTGCTTTCATGTATTCGCTTCACATGTTATTTCATTTTTATAATTTTTGAAAAGGTCCTTCTATTTTTTAATAACAATGACGATGAAATAATTTGAAACTTGGTCTATGTTTGTGCAAACAAACGTGCACTTTAATTACAGTACATGAATTGACGTTTCGATGCTATATGGCATCATCATCAGAAAAATCTAGGTAAAAAAACCCTCATGTCGTCCTTTTTGTAAGTGTGTGCCTATTATGTATAATGAAAACTTTTTTATTTTTACATAATTTCTTTTTATAATTCATTAATTGTTACTGGGTTTTTTACCTAGATTTTTCTGATGATGATGCCATATAGCATCGAAACGTCAATTCATGTACTGTAATTAAAGTGCACGTTTGTTTGCACAAACATTGACCGTTTCAAATTATTTCATCGTCATTATTACTCTACTGGTCAACAAATTAGTGATTACTTATTATCATCTTTTTTAATAACGTTTAAAATTGTACATTTTTTTAACTCGATGTTAAGTCTCATAAGACAACACCATCCCACAAAAGTTTGAAGAACTCTTATTAAAAAATAATTTTGAGCAATCCAAAAAATTAGCATACTTGCATGCATTTATTGGCTTCAGGATGATTCCTTTTTCTAAATTTTGAAAGGTCCTTGCATTTTTAAATATTTTAAATATTTTAAAATCTTGTGTTTTTTTAACTCCATGTTAAATCCCATATGACCAAAAAAAAACCACAAACATTTGAAGAACTCGTTAAAAAATTTACCACGTGAATTAAAATATTAGTTTCATGATGTTTCCATTTAATAAGCTTAACACGTAAAATTATTTTTATATTAATTATAATGACTTCAAACCTAAAAAAAATGTTAAAAAAGTTATTTTTAAATCAAAAACGATAGCAGCACCTACATTCGGAGAAATTTTGAATTAAACACTGTATCTAGGCTCTTAACATATAAAGCAAATAAGGCAAAATAACCTATATAGGCTATGTGATGAGCTTTATTGTGTCATTACAACATGGCCACCACTTTCGTATCAACAGTTGACTTCCTTAGTAATGAGCAAACCTTGTTATTCTATAAACCTTGCCCCTGCTGCCCCATTACCATTTCTAGGGAAGCATTGGCCATGTTGCACATCACCACTGAGCCATCTCTTATTCATTAGCATTATATTGTTATTATGATATAAGTAGTATAGGAAAAGTCATTTCTGGGTCACTTTTTCCCATAGACTACTATTGGAGGCACATTTTGAGCACCACATTCCAATCTCCCATAGACTATCATTGAGTGATTTCTGTATCACTCATTTTAAGGCCAACTAGTTTATAAGCTATAGAGACATATCTATGCCATACTCCACCATAGCAAGCAGTATGAAGGTCAACCACTTTTAAACTATTTAATGTGTTAGTTGTGCTTAGCTCTTACGAATAAGAAGGTGTTCAACATGCAGGATTCTACTAAAATTGCCATTGATGTGTATCATATGGCCAAACAATTGCACGAAGCCGTGAATTCCAACTTTTCACGAACAATTTACAAACTCGCCGAACAAGCTCGAAATAAGTATATTCTAGCTTTCGAATCCATAGCAACAACTTTAAAAACTGTTTCACATTTGAACCAAGAATTAACCTTCTTGTTGGAGGAAGTTTATCGAGGATCACCATCATTCGGTAAAATTGTAGTGACTTATGCACTCGTCCTCCAACTGGCAAGATCTGGATTCGAGGAAGCAATGGCAGTGCATATCGGTGAGTTCAATTTTTTTATTCGCAGTATTGTTTTATTTCTTTATAATAACTAATGACACTTCTGCATTTCACAGGCCTCTGCCTGCCTAGGGATAGCAAACTTGGTATCCCAAGGCAGGCAGAGGTCTGTCGCAGAAGTGTTCAATATATAAAAGAACTTCATGTTTTATTTTGGTGATATTCATTGAATTGGAAATAAATCGGTTAAGGGCTGTAAACATCAATTACATTTGAAATGGGGTTTCTACACACTGGGCCTAAAAAACTTTCCATTTCAAATAATGTTGCTGTACAAGCCTTACAGGCAGCTTGATGCTTACAAGGGTCAAATACAACTCGTGCACCCTTCACTAAACAAATAGTACAATATTTGATGGTTGCCGTTTCTTCATCATCGTAGGGTAGTTTCTCCAAAGTTCTTGTTTTCGGCTTACAGGTGGATTTCCCATCAGTTCGAGGAGAATTTCAGTATCGGTCGTGTCATCTGCAGTTGCAATTTCATTATTTTTTTTAAGAAAATTTTTACGACCAATCTAATTACTTACTGGAGTCATCGAGATATACATTTGATGCAAATTAACTGCGATACTTCTAGTTGAGGCATTAGATACAGTTTCAGACTCCGTTTCAGAATCAGATGCAATGTCTACAAATGAAATATATGAATTATAAGACATAGTTACACATTAAATTTAGTTGTCTACAAATATTTATTCCAATGGCAAGTTTCAATAAATCTGAGCATGTCTAGCCAAGGGGTGAGAATAGGTTTGGGGGTTATCATGCTCCCTTAAGATTAACATTAGGTTTAAGAAATAGTGTTAATGGGTATAGACATGATGCAATATGTCTGTTCATGTTTCCACGAGTCTATGATTTATAGATACACCACTCAGGTGCATTTCAATGGGACGGATTTGAACGAGCATAAGCATGAGTCAACATGTCTATTCATGTTTTCATAAGTCAATGACTTATAGACACACCCTTTGGACCACATCAAGGTATGTTTAAACATGCCTAAACATGTCTCAACACGTCTATTCTTGTTTTGTCAAGTCCGAGATTTACTTGCACCCCTTGGAAACAAAAATGGAATAAGCTAAGGGGTATAAGTACTTGGAGAAACGTATATGCAATAGCAAGATCTACTCATTACCTGAAGCCACGGATTTCACGGCATTAGGTATGTTTTTTCTCTCGGTTTGATTCAGCATTATGAATGAAAAATTAATTTCCAGAATGTCTATTTTTGGCAATATATCCACCGTTTTTGATTGTGATGGATTTCAAATTGGAAGTGATTTTTACATTAACGAATTGGGATACTATACTATCGATGATCCACACCCGAATAATGTTTATTCGACTTCCTGAAAATAGGGTTTACTGACAAGGATGTCAGAACAATGCAATTCGTGACAGCACATATTCATGAACTTTCTTATAGAAATGATACCGATGATGTCGCATTTTCAACATTACTGAATGTTTTACATAGCTTGTATACGCATGCCTCTGAGAATAATTCAAATGCTTTATTTGCTTATAAGGGTGGCACTGTGGAAAGAAATTTATTAATGAAATTAAATATTCCTAGCATAAACCTCGAGAAACTAGGCCTTTGTATGAAATATGAGAATTTACTGACAATCTTTGGCCCTCAAGAAGTTGACTTTACGTGTAGTTGTCATGAAAAATGGAGAAATGGAATAGCACATTGTGCAAAAAATGAGGCTTATATTTTTGGATTATGGGTACAAAAACATAAATAAGCTAATATGTACAATTTATTTTACTCAGAATGTTGTATATGCCAACGGATTTTCCTGGTATTCGTGTGCAAGCCCGTTATGCGATAAAAACCACAATAAAAATACCAGGCTGGAATAAACGTGTGCTGACTGTGTTCATCAAGACAAACTCCTAAAAGGGGGTGATGGAAGTCAAGTTCCGTCTCATTTTTGGACGATGTATCCCGAGGATTACGAACGGAAAAAAATAAATGATGAGTGTGAATATCCTGTTTGTGTTAAACCGCTGGAGCAAAGATGCCAAACCGATTAAAAGCTTCATCATTCAAGGAATTTTGTATCTGATCGACCATTGGTTAGAATATGAGTGGCAATGTGAAATTTTCAAAACTTGTACTAATACTGAATAAATATCACGTTATGTACTCATTCTCGTTACATTCTTGAAGCTAAAATGGTGGAGCAAGATGAAATATCACGCTTAAAAATAGAAGGGGTGGTACCTCAAAAAAAGAAGCCGAATATAAAGTACGTTGTTGAGTTGTATTGCCGCTCTTATGCTTATCCTCGAAACAACGAACATCGCTATTTCCACTAAAACGGAAGTACCTGACAATATACAACTAGCGCAAGATTCCGTAACGATCATGGAAAAAGATAGTTCATTCATTTTATTGAAGGCCCCATTTAGGATGATTATTGCCGGGCCCAGCAGTTGTGGAAAAACAACCTTTGTTAAGAAAATTTCGGATCATGCCAAGGAGATGATTAAGCCCCCACCGGAGAAAGTAACATGGCACTTTTCTCAATATCAAGACTGGTATTCACTTTATGGGACTCGAGCAGTATTTCTAAAAAGATGCCCGACAGAAATCAGCTTATTGTTTTCGACGATCTCTTTCAAGATGTGGATAGGGGTGTTTCTCAGCTCTTTACGTGCAATTCACATCATCGAAATGTGTTATATTTATTACTGAAAATATTTTTGACAAGAATCCGTATCAGCGCACCATTTCTTTGAATGCGTCTTATCTGGTTCTTTTTAAAAACCCTCGTGACAAATCTCAAATTGCTCATTTATCGCATCAGATGTATCCTGGTAACACCAAGTTCATGATCGATGCCTTTAACCAGAGTACTCGTGATCCGTACAGTTACTTGATGATTGATCTCACGCAAAATGGGGATGACAACTCTCGGCTCAGAACGAATATATTTCCAGGAGAGTATACTGCAGTATTTTTATCTAAGCAACGATGAAAGTAAGTCAAAAAATACCTTCATGTCTCGATCGTAACATTCACAGATTACACGTAGCTGCGGAAAGTAATCCACGACTTCAAAAAGAACTTCTAAAGAAATCCGACTTGGATTTTATTCAGTGTTTGTGTGATTGTGCGCATAATATTGGGAACTCTAACATTGTACTAAGTGAACGTGAAAAAAGAAAGTTATGGCCCTATAGGCATGTACTGAATAAATTAGTGAATGCAAAAGCATCTCCAAAGTCGAAGAAAAACTTTCTCGTCAAACAAAAAGCGTGTTGGCTTCCCTTGTAAATTTCTCCCGTATTGTCAATGTTAACGGGTTTAATAACATCATGACCAAGAAAATGATCCTCATCCCCGCTGAAACTTGGGAAGCTCAATATTGAGAAAATTATTCTGCGAGATTGAAGGAAGCTGAGAAAAATTCAATCAGCAGGGGTAAAGAATTCCTGAATAAGAACTTTCAGAACTTTCTCAAAGAAAATGGTATTGGATTTTATACCACTTTTAACGAAGTCAAAGCTGCCATTGTCGAACGTTTTAATAAAACTTTGAAATCGCACATGTGGAGGTATTTTGCTGCGAAGGGGAATTATCGGTACATCAATAAGTTGAGTCATCTGGTGAAAGGATACAATGCATTATATCATAGAAGCATTGGAATGGCTCCGGAGAAAGTCTCATCTACCAATGAAAAAGATGTATTTAAACGGTTGTTTACATCTGCAAATAGTAGATTGCCCAAGTTCAAAGTAGGAGATCGTGTCCGTATTTCCAAGACAAAGCTAATTTCTGAAAAAGGTTACTTACCTAATTGGTCGGTTGAAGTTTTCACCATCTCTGCACGTATCGACCGAATTCCTCCGGTATACTGTCTCGTGGATATTGATAGATAACTATAAGAAGGTACGTTTTACGAAGAAAAACTTAAAAAAATTGACAAGAAATATAGCGATTTTTGGAGGGTGGAAAAAGTTGTAGCTGAAAAATGGAAAAGGTCGGCACCGGCAACTTTTGGTGAAGTGGAAAGGATACGGCGATAAACACAACAGTTGGATTAGTGGGAGATTTGAAACAACTACAAAAATGACCGAGCCTCAGGACTTTTACATGACACTGCCGAGTAATAGCAGTATGAAATATTATCTGGACAACACTTTAACGAATTACACCGTGAAACTCCCAAAACTCATTGAACTTAATGGAGATTACAAAGTCGCCTTGGCTGAAATTCATTTTTCGCGTACCTGGTTAAATATCGCGGATGAAAAGGAAGGTGAAATTATGATCAGAGATCTGGAGAGGAGTCTAAGCATCAACATTAGCATTCCTAGTGGGGCGTATAATTTTCCTGAATTTCTCGTGAATGCCATCAACTCTCATATCGATGAATATTTCGGCCCCCTTCATTTGAGGCATCCTTCGATTCAGTTGAACAAAAATGAGCTGATTAAAAAAAGACAAATCTACAGCTAATATAGTCAAAGAGGAGGAAATAATGGTAACGGAAGAAGCCAAAGTGCAAGCAGCCGCGGACAATGTGAATGCCATGTTCAAAACGTGCGAATAATCACGTACAACTATCAGAATCTCGTTAATGATAAAAATACCAGTCAAACAGGATATCAAAACAAAATAAATGATCTTGAAAATGAGTTTCAGCATCAAAAGCATTTAAAATCCTCGTATGACGAAAAAAAGAAAATTTAGCCAAGTCAGAACAAGATCTACAAAATATGAAATATTATAATTAGCAGTTCTTAGAAAGCAAAACACGAATACAGAATATCATGAATCCGAGATTAAATAGTGAAAAGAATTCTTGGTTCAAATATCAGAATACAACGTCACGTGTAGACGTTACCGTTCAGCCCAATTCAAGCGTTCAATTCTCCAAAAAAATACAACAAATGCTCGGGTTTCAAGAGGACTATCCTAGCAATACAACGGGGCTTCCCATTATTAGGGTAGCCGACTATCTTTCGGATATTCAGCATGATATTCATTCCTTATTCATGTATATCGACTGCATCGAGTACCAGCCTGTGGGGGATATACTTTCACCTTTATTGAGGCCTATTCATCTTCAAGATTCTGATGGAATGAGTTACCAAAATCTACAATCAACTACTGTACAAAAGAGTATCACGTGATAGTATACATAGTATCGAAGTATATAAGCGATGTCTTTGGACGCAAAATTTTATTTACCAGTGGAGACGTAGTGATAGCCACAGTTCATTTTTGTCCGTGTTCCATTTTTCACAAATGAGGGTGCCTTACCATTGCGAATCAGGAACTGATCCATGTTATAACTATCATAAACAAACTGGATCCTCTTTGCCGGTCTTCATGGGATCTCAATATCAGCGGGGACACGGATTTTTTTCTTCGTTATATTGTTTCGTGATACCTTTTTGAAAAAAAGAGTCCTCTCAGTGAGTAAGCAGTTGTTAAAGTCTGGAACTGTCGTATTCGATATTGAAGGGGGGGGAATCTTTCAAAAGTGCCTTAAAAGGGCGTGGAACAGAAGCTGGGCATGAATTTTTGAAGACAATGACAGGCGGAGCTAAGCGCCGAAAAACCACTAAAACATCCGGAAATAGAAGAACCGTGGCCAGCACGAAGCATACAGTGAAAAGGAAAGCGTCTAAGAAGAATGTCGCTAAGAAAAGGAAAACTGCAGCAAAGAAAGTTTCGATTCAAAAGAAAAGAAATCTAGCAATTTTGTGAATCTCCTATAAACATGAGCGGCTTTCTCGTACATCATGACTCGGGGCCCGGGATGAGTTGTGAGTTCGGTATTTTTATCATGCCCGTGACGCAAACGAGTAATCGGGATGACTGCATTAAGGAGTACCATCCCGTGAACAGTATCGAAGACCAAAATACGATAGAGTTCAATATCATGGGAAATGCAGATGAATACATAGATCCTTCTGATATTTACCTGAATGTGAAGGCAAGAATCTTAAAAGCAGACGGAAAACCATATGGATATAAAGCTTATTTAACGACCCTTCTATGCAGTGAAAACATTGGGAATAAACCTTATTTATCTCTCGAGATGTTCTACAAAAACACCATCGCCGCCTTTAAAGATCGTAAACCATCTACTGCCGATCCAGGAGATGGATTAGCACAATGCTTTGAAAGATCAAAAGCGAGTGCTATTATGGATATGTGTGGACGTCTTCATGGAGATATTTTTTATCAGAGATGCCTCTTACCTGATATGCTCGATCTCTCCATAAAATTAATTTGTCAAAACGATGCCTTTTGTTTATTGAAGCCAGATAGTGACAAAAATGATTACAAAGTGGATATTAGATCGGCTACCCTCTATGTCCGAAAAGTGGTACCCAATCCATCTATCGTTAAAACGCATATTGAGCAGTCGTTGAAGTCTAATTTTATTTATCCCATCAATTGAATCAAATGCATTTCTTTCAGCGAACCCAGTGGTGGCTATGATATTAACATCAACATTTGTAATGGCATATTACCGAGTTTCGTTATGATTGGACTGTTGATAGTGATGCACGAGCTGGAAATTTAAAAAAGAATCCTTTCCATTTTCATTACAAGGACCTCAGTTTTCTCGAGCCACAGGTGGATGGTACCCATTTTCCGGGGATACAGTTCAGTCCAAATTTCACTACGAAAGAATACGGTCATCTTTATCAGCAGCTATTTTCTTTGTGTTGCAAGTATTATGGCACAGACGGTGTAGATGTGCCATTCGAGGAATTTAAAAACGGCTATTCTCTTTATGCCTTTGATCTCACCAATGATCAAAGTGCTCTATCAGGATCCCATTTCAACTTGAGTTAAAATGGATCTTTACGTCTCAATATGAAATTTAAAAATCCGCTGAACACAACAGTGAATGTTATCGTTTATTCCATCTACCAGTCCATCATCGAAGTGGATCATCATCGCAATGTTATCATAGATTATTAAAATGGATTCTAGTCAACTGGAATATTCATTATTTCATCATTCTGTAACACGTTTCGTGTTTGCCATTGTATTTGCACGGGACCAACTTCCTTTTAGAGTGAATCGTAAACTTTATATCGTTAATCTGGATGCACGGTCGGAGCCTGGATCTCACTGGATCGCTATTTATTTCAATAATGGAATTGCTGAATATTTCGACAGTTACGTATGAAGCCAATGACAAACGAAATAAATCAGTTCATCGCGAGAAACAGTTTCTCCTGGACTTACAATGCACGTAGACTCCAACATTTGAGAATGGCCGTTTGTGGCCAATATTGTATTTTCTATTCTATTTTAAGATGTTCTAATGTATCTATGAAAAGTATCGTTTCTGTATTTCATCGCCGCAATTATTTACGAAATGATAAAATTGTTCACACGTTTATTAATTATAATCTAAAAAAATATTTACAACTGTATGCTTTTTTTAATTACAATTTTATTTACCCTTTACCTTTTCAATAATGTATTATTATACTATTTATATAAAGTTAATATATTAAAATGGGTACATGTAATCTTATGGGATTATAGGACTACATCGAGTAAATACTTATTTTCCCGTAGAGCCGAACCCCAGTTCACCACGGGTGCTTGGGGGGAGTTCAACATCACTCTGCAAATTCCACATCGGGGTATATTTTTTCAAAAATGATTTGCACAATTTTATCTCCTTTTTTAATGGAAAAATCATAGGTTCCGAAATTTATTAACAGAACATTAATAGCTCCCCTGTAGCTAGAATCAATGACACCAGCCAAAACATTGATTCCAAAATGAAGTGCAGGACCCCATCTTGGTGCGATTCTTCCATAGGAATTATACGGTTTAGCCATGGATAAGTCTGTCACACAGAGCATTCTATCTTCAGGCTTAATAGTGCAGTTCACCGCAAAATACAGATCATATCTGGCATCACCCATATTCATTTTCTTCGGGATGACACATGCATAGCTTAATCTCTTAACCATTATGGTAGGTTCTATAATGAACAAATGATTTCATCTAAATTTTGTTTCAATTGAAAAATAGCCATAAGCGAGAGTAGTAATTCCATCATTCTCAATATAACGTTTATCATCGAATGCGGTAACTGATTTTGTTCACTTCTAGAGTATAAATGTCATGCATTTTAGACATAATTTGTCGTTGAATCACCCTATTCGGAATAGACTGATGCGATGATTCAATGTAAATATCATAATTGAAGTGAGATTTAACGATCTGTTTCTTAATACCTTTAGCTTTACATTTATACTTATGGCTATTTAACAGTACAGAATACATTTTAGATTTCAGGGCCACAAATTCCGAAATAGGTTCAACATTCATTTCATCTTTAAATTTTCCCATAACTTTTTTGTTTTTAAAAAAGTGCAGAAAGTGACTTTTTGGATAGTCACTCTTTCGTTTGAATATGCATGATGAAACTATTTGTATCAGTATACAACAATTTCAAAATATTTCCGGGATAATTTGATTTCAGAACAATAATAAGATTCATACATGAGTAACTTCGATATTTCTAGTACAGTAAAACCAGTATACAATGGTTTGTTAAAATAAATGGACCATTTTTTCATTTTAAAAACTGAGGTTCTTTTCGATAATGTGAAATGAGTCTAAATTTGCGTGGCTGAGTAATTTTAGGCAGGGTTCTTTTTCATTAACGAGTTCGGCATTAATTATTTTTCTTTGATTTTCTATTGTTTTCCTGAAAACTGAATTGTTCGTTGATTTGAAAAAGTCTTTTTCGAAATTATCTTTTTTCAGCTTATGCATGGCGATGTTAAATTCTTTATAAGGCTTTAACCACTTCCCTTGGGTAAAAGAAAAAAAGAACATGATGAATTTTGATCAATTTCATCCCCAGGTTTAAGTAGCATTGTAAATTTCTAGCATGAATAACAATTTTTTTTATAATAAAGATTTGGTGCGAGTTTCTTTGTCTTGTAGTTTTTGGGTTCTTTTCCTTTTACTTTTTTTAGAAGGTCTTTAGCATAAGGAGATAACATATCGAGGTGAACATCGAGTCTTTCTGGACAAAGAGAGTAGTCACTATGATCAAAATGTAAATCTGCAGGATAATCGAGATCCACTTCTAATATGTATCACTGTTTGTCAAACGAATTTATGGAATGAACAACGAAGGTTTTGATCTCATTTTCATCTAGCCAACGAAAATCTTTCATGGGCATGGGTTCGCACATTGCTGTAGCATACAAGGAATTGTAATCCCAATAGGCTAAATAAGGTTAGATGGATCGTAATCATTTAGATAGAGATTGTTCGCTTTTGCATATCTGTGGCTTGCAACAGAAACACCTCCGCAAATACCTTTTTCGATAAATAAGTGCATATCATAATCTGTAATTCCTACTCAACTTTAGTGTATTTCAAAGCGGCGGACCATGCATACATGGGCAAAGTAAAATAATGTGCGGGATCTAGTCCAAAACTTTTAAAAGAAATAGTTCGGAAATTTTCGAAAACATCCGTCAAAATGAGACAAACGCTTAAGTAAATAATGTGATAATCACCTAAAGTTTCACATCCGAATGTCTTCCACACCTTTTTCACGTGCTCGTAACCTTTATCAGAGATCACTTCTAAATTCAGTGTATTGTTGAAACCATCTTTATCCAGAATGCCTACTGAGTCAAATTTTGAGTTACTGTCCAAGTATTCATAAGGAAAATATCCATTTTGTGTCATGAGATCAATTTTTGAAGGGTCTTTGAAAAACCATGAAACGCAATTAAATTTCTTCTTAGAAAGATTTTGAACGAGGGTTGCTAATGGAGCGAACAAGAATTGAAAACTATCTAAGAACACGAGATCATCGACGATGAAACTCGTATAGCGCTCAATATTTAATGGAATAATGTTAATGGGCGATTCCGTTTTAATCCTACATAGGGCTTTAACGATAAAATGCTCGTCGTACGAACATAAACAATGAGCAAAACACGGCAAGAGGGGTCATGCAAGGTGGCATTACAACTGAAGCATGCGGCACCCCTGTCAATGTTTCCCGGAAGATGGTGGTCATGATCGCTTACTTTGCCCGTTATAAACTCATTGAACTTTGTGACAAGCGTAACAGTGAGTGGCTTTCTGAAAGTTTTCCTCTTCTTCGTTCGTCATGACCATAGGCTCTATTGGGGCGGATTTCAGCAATTCACTGGCTTTGTCCCTTAAGGTATTGACAAGTTCATAAGCAGGATCTTGAGACTTTTTACATTCGTGAGCTACAACCTTACCATGATAATTAACGATAACGTAAGAATACGAGCAAGCTTCATGTTTTTGGATGGTTTTGGTATAGGAGGTACTCGGATTTTGAGTCGGGCCACTGACTTTTTGGAGGAGGCTTTCAAAATCAAAATAAGCTACGTAAGGGCGATGCAAGGCTTTATGAAACTCGTTAAATTATAAAACACAATCCTCATTGCTCGATAAATGAATTTTGGCCATTTTATGCTCTTCACACATGGGACGATGTCTTTCTAAAGCGCTTTCAACTTTAAACCCTTGGCAGCATTGTAAGCAAAAAAATTTTTTGTTTAAACCATCACGACCCATTAATCGAGCAATATTTCGAATGAGAAAGTAATGTTTGTCATGAAGATTTATTTCTCTATTTGAGTTGGAGCTACTTAACTGAAGAGGAACCACAAATTTATCGTAGCCAAAAACATTAATTTTGAGATTTGCAATTTCAAATTTTGAAATTTGGTTTAAGGCAACGGGGTACTCAAGCATGGATGTATTCAGTGAGCCTTCTAATTTCTTATAGTGACTTAATCTATTTGCATTGTTGCCCCATGCAACAGGATGCAAATGAGCTAAAATACACCATAAAAAACATTTGGCATCTTTAGATGTGATATTTAAAATAATTTCTTATTTTTTAATGAAACGGGAAGTTTCCCCGAACATCCCCCTTTAAATGGTCTGTATTTGCCAATTTTGATTTCTACATCTTCGATGGAATCGATCACCCAACCTGAACCTCTATTAATGAAAGCTTCTATTCCACCTAAGATTTGCATTTCACATTCTCGCAAGTACTGTTTTATTTCTGAGTGATGCATAATAAGTTTCATATTACTACAAAAATAAGAATCATTGGTTTTGTAAGTCATTGTTGCATCATCGTTTGCACAAATGATTTTTGGCTTGATAAAATAAGTTCGTAATTAGTAAATTTTCGTATTAGAACTATTTCGTATTAGACCATCCCTCCAGCAAATTTGTAGTATCGTTATTGATGTGTTGAAAATAGCCCCTTGGATCTTGAATATTTTACCCGTTAATGTGTTTTAATGTAACTAATAAACCCCCAAATCCCGTTTTATGTACAATAAAACAATCTGGTAAAAATATTTCGTGAGTATTATTTAAATGGGCCAACCATTCCGTTTTAGTATTAAATTCTGAATTGCAGAGATTACATTTTTCTTTGATAGGACCAATAACATGGGCATTGAGAAAATGCTCCATTGAATTATCTGGCTCCCCACATATGAAACAGCTCATTTTTCAAAATCAAATCCCAATTTACCAAAAACAGTAGGAACTTGATTAAGTTAGGTGATTAATTGGGGGTAAATATGAACTGGAATACAAGTCCCTTTAGTAAATTTATTTTCTATACTATATTTATGAATATCGCTGAACCAATTCTCATTACTTTCAAGAATACGATGTTTCCAATTGTCCTCAACGGGGATAGTTTCGTGAACTTTGAAGTCCGGTAGTGTTCTTTTCCTCCGATTTACTGAGGTGACGTCCAAACCATTCTTTGATCGTGCCTTCCGTTACAGCTGAAGACGGGCCTGCATCACTGGTTGCATTCGCTTGACGTTTTGCAGGTTGGGATTTTGGTGCGGCTTTCCTTTTTGTTTTTCGGCCAGTTACTGCGGTTTCTACCGTCAAGTATATCAATATGTTTTGAGAATTTTTTCTAAGAAATGATATTGGCTACTTTGTGAAATTTGAAAATGTGTATGTTATAACTAGCACTAAGGAAAATTCCCCATCAAATAAAAATAGAAATGTAGAAGTTGTAAAATGTCTATATGGCTTTTAGTATAAAAATCCACACTCACCAATGATATCTTGATTATCTTGCATTGTGTTAAGTTGTTTTTGATGTTATAGATGATCAGTTTTGATGAAATCTGTTGATTTTAACAGCAACTATGGCAAAATAATTTGTGATGTGTTATTTTAACAGCAACCAGGGCAAAAGAATTTGTGAAGTTATTTTTAATGACAACCACAGCAAAAGAATTTGTTGTAACACCCAGCAACTCCCCTTCCCTCCTCTCTGACTCACACTTCTGATGCACATTGAAGTGGCGGAGTGATACACTTAGGACCATGGTCACTTTGACCTGGTTACACCTCGTAGGTGTACACAGGTCCAAGGTATAAAAGGACCATGTTCCTCTTTGTTCGTGGTCCTTGTCTTTTGCTCAACTTTGTTGTATTACGTAGATTCTTATCCGTACCACATCATGGGCATGAGGATGCACCTTTGATCTACTGTTCATTTTTGTAATCTTGATGTTTCTTGACAAAGATGAATAAGTGTTACAATGAGAAACTTTATGTTCAGTAACTAACCACTTCTCTACAGAGGCCGGAGACACCATAAGGCAGGAGACATACTATCAGGAGATGTATATCAGCGTCGACAAAGAGCAGGATGGCCACCATCCTTCTGCATCGATTTCACCCCCATGCAGGAGGACGATCGTAATCCGACTCCATCCATCTACTTCTGTGACTCGGATCTTCCTTGTGCCAGCACCGCACGATTAAAGGAAGAAACGAGTTGCAGAAAACACTATCTACAAGTTGGTAAAATTAGTGTCAATGCCAAAAGCTCACATTGTGATGTGTTGATTTTTGCAGAAAGTAAGATGTTCAAGTGCCAATAGTCAGTCTTCAGTGTGAAGATTTCAGAATAAAAGCTTATAGGTGAATTCTATGATAAAATTTTAATCTTTTTATACTAAACTAGCAATCCTGATGAAAAAGATTGACCAATGAAGGCTCAGCTATTAAAACAAAACATCAATAATAGGAAGTAATTCAAGGCTATGAAAGACATCAATACAAAATATAGAAAATAGAACAAGGCTATACAAAGTATAGAAAATAGAACAAGGCATAGAATGCATCACTATGGAAACAAAAAATGTAAAATAACCAATTTTATGAATTGCTTTAGTTAGCTGTTTTAATACATACTATTTATAAAGTAATTAAAAAACTTTTAAAACCCCCAAAAAATACTAAACAGTGTTTGAATATTTTATTCACAAAAAAGAAAAAGAATTAAAAAAGAAAGCTTAAAAACTTTAAAAACTAAAAATGAAAAACAAAACAAAAAACAAAGCCTAGTTTTTACTAAGAGCTAAAAGTGAAATAAATATTAAAACCAAAAAAAAACTTTTAAACATTTTATTCACAAAAACAAATTTCTTCCCTCCATTTTTCTTCCTCTATTTTTTGAGCTCCTCAGTCATTTTGCAGCCTCTTCCATTTCTTTTATTTCTTCATTGGTGTACAGCTCAAGCTCCCAATCTTCCTCATCTAACGTCAAAGGTTCCTGCTCTTCAGTTTCATTAGGTTCTTCGGAGTCTTCTTCTTCCGTGCCTTCCTTCTTCTGGATATTCTGTTGAATAGTCCTCTGTTTCTTCAACCATCGCCTGGATCTGCTTTTTAGCTTCTTGAAGCTGCTGGTGTAAGACCTCAGCTGCTTTTTCCAGGTCCTCTAGAGTTGGCTCCTGCCCTCCATCATTGATAAAAGCACACATTTGTTCTAAAAAAGAAAAAAAAAAATGAAAATACATTAGAAAATAACATTTTTTTAAATAAAAATATTCACCTTTTTGCTGGTTTTTTATATTCATTTTTTGTGCTTCCATTTTCTTTTGAAACAAAAGATGATTGTGTTGTATAAAAGTGAGTATTTCTGTTTTATTTAAATCACACACTGTGTCCGTGTAATTCTTTCTGGGGAAGTTACCGTGGAGAGGGTGGGGGTTTCTGGTGGGGATACACCGGCCCCATCACCATCCTGTTTTCGGCATTATCGGCAGGTACTTCGCATCGGTATCCATGGTAAGATTCATCGGGGATTTGCCGTGGATTCTCCGTCTTGTTTGTTGGCCTTTCGTCCATTGATCGATGGGGACACAACTTTCGACCATCGCTACCAGGACACGGACGGTACAAGAGGGCAGTCCGTGCTTCGATACCAGCCGCAAAGGGAGTCAGGATACGGTAAGTCGGGGAAGATTTGCCGGAGTGTTGTGGCTTACCCAAGTCGGGTCGTTACAATAGTTAAAAGAATAAAAGATAATTTATTCAGGTTTAAACAAATAAACAATTACTATTAATGTAATAACTGCTGGGTTGTTTTTGGGTTGTTTGTGATCCCTGCTGCTGGCTGGAGTAGCCAGCAGCAGGGATCACAAACAACCCAAAAGCACAAAGACAGAAGAACAAAGGATGAATATGGCAGCCATCTTGGCCACCAGCTGCAAACAGGAAAACACATCCACTTAGCTTTAGGCTCTAAACACACTGCCTAGTATATAATGACACCTGCCATTATATAACCCCCAGGTTGCTCCACCTGGGGGAGGACAGTGACCCTTGCTGGCCTTTCTGTCTACAGGCACCTAGCAGACGACACCAGGAGTTTAGTCTGCTTCTTTTGGGAGCAGACTAAACTCCTGGTGTACAGAATATGTTAAATTCGTGCAGTAACTACTTCTGAAAGAACATCTTCAGATAGCCATGGTTCCCCACCAAATATAATATCAGGAACGTAGCTTTCTATTGCTTCCCTAACCTGAATTACTTTTCTTATACTTCGGCAAGTGACCTTTGGTATTTTTGAGGCTGGTTATTTTTTTCTTTTTATGCCCTGAGACTGTTGTATAGAATATTGTTTATTAGAAGATGGGGCTTCTTAATGAATGATTATTTTGTTTGTGCTAGCTGAACAAGATTTCTTCCTACAGGCAGGGCATTTAGTGGTTTCCCTGTATGTTACTAGACAGATTTCTAGAGAACAGAGCTCAAAACAAAATTATCAGCCGCAGTCAGGTGAAAGCCATCTTGTAGATAATACTGCTCAGGTGCCCCTAAACAGCTCATGAGAAGCATCAACAAAGGAGTAACCAGCACCACAACAGAGGAGATAGATATCTCTTGAAATCTGCAGTACTGCAGAGTTTGGGTGAATAGAACCCCTGGCATCGTGCTCAAACTGTGGCAGAACAGTGGAAATCACAACTTTTGCATAAGGTCTGACATGTTTGGCATGCAGAACCACAACAGGGTCACGGCTAACTTTACTCAGCATAGTCTCAACTCGAGAGGTTAAGGACTCAAAATGTGTGCCTGAATAACACCACGTAGTTGACTTTCCAGTTTTGCCAACCCTAACTGAAAAAAAAAATAATAATTAAAAAAAACAAATTGTATACATACAAAAACATTTATTTTGAATGATAGCAATTTAGTTTCAAACAGTCTTAGTCTTAAAAGTTTCTTCCATTACACAAATTAAACTTTTTGCCGTCTTTATACTATAAACTCACATTTTACTTGTAAAAAATACGAACATAATTTTTTTTTAATTTAATGCCTGATCCACATCAAGCTGACCAAAAATGCAACATGAGTTCGAGCCAGAAACAACAAAAACACCAGAAAAAGCAGATTTTGAAAACAAAACAAACCTGAAACAGCTGTCAGCTGTACTCAAGACAAAACCACAACAAAAACAAATTGGGGTTTGTTTTTGTTTCTATAGCTTTCCTACATAAGAGTGGGTTCTGACTAGAACAAAACGAACGGAACACTGTGGATGGGTTTCTGGACAGTTCTCCGTAACAAATTTTGTTCATTGTTCTGTTTGGCCCTGATCCACTAGTTGTAACATGAAAAGATGTTCATGCTTGGGCCAGTTGTTTGGACCTCTTTGCAAACATTTCCTCCATAAATGTTTTTAAAATGTCGCCAATTTTGTCTTTAAACACTTGAGTTTCTGTTTCGTTTCTGTTTTACCAGTTTGATATGGATTAGCCTTTATAGAGGTTTAGTTTAAAGGCTACGTCTAACTTTAGAAATGCAGAAACAGAGATTTAAAAAAATATTAAGTTATTAACTTAAGGCCGGGTTCACAAAACAGAAAACTCGGTGTTTCGAAACAAATGGTCAACGATTCTTCAACATTTCTGTTTTATTCTTTGGTTTTGTCTGCAATTCCACGAACAATTCAATGCCCCAACATAAAAATGGTTTTGTTTTGTCTCCGTACTATGCAACATTATTTCAACTTTTGTCTGTACAAGTGTGGACAGCTAGCATTAAAACAAAAACAGAACGGTGAAATGAAACACTTCAAAGCAACGTGGACAGCTATAGAAACAAAAACAAAACCCACATTTGCTTGTGTTTTGTCACAGAACTGTCTTGAGTACTGCGACAATTGTTTCAGTTTTGTTTTGTTTTCAAAATCTGCTTTATCTGGCGTTTTTGTTGTGTCTCTGTCTCGAACTCATGTTGCACATTTGTCAGCTTGATGTCGATCGGGCATAAAAATGTTCATTTTTTAAGTTCCGAATCTCACAACCAAAAAACACTCTGTGACATGTAGTAAAAGGCCGGGTCTACATCAAGCTGACATAAATGCAACATGAGTTAGAGACAAAAATGCTAGAAAAGCAGATTTTGAAAACAAAACAAAACTGAAACAACTATTAGCTGTACTCAAGACAAACCCACAACAAATTTGTGAGACAACACAAACAAATTGGGGTGTTGTTTTTTGTTTCTATAGCTGTGTCCACAAAAATATGCCTTTAATGTTGCTTTGAAGTGTTTTATTTCACTGTTCAGTTTGGAGGGTGCTACTTTGATGAACGGCAGACTGGTGAGGAAAATAGTAGGAACAGTCGGAAGGTTAGGTTTAGTTAAGAGGCTACATCACCAAAATTACTTCGAAAAATCTCCACAAAAAGCGCTAGCATCGTTTTTCTATTGAGCCCATAGACCCGATGTTAAAGAAAAAATGTTAATTTTTAAAATACACAGTCGTGGCGGCAATATGTTGATTTTTCATATTTAAAGTTGTCCAATACTTAGTTTTTAAAATGCACCGTGCACCTTAAATATTATGTTGATCTAGTGATACAATGACAAAAAATTAAGCGCGGTTCTATTTCTAAAAACTATTTGAAAATCGCGAATTTCTTACTCTCCATTGAAGACGCCCAAATAAGAAAAAACATCCATTAAAATGTCCATAAAAATAATTTTAAAAAACCAGAAAAAAAAAAAAAAAAAAAAAAAAAAAAAATGCGCCAATGTATTGACTTCACTGTGGTTTTATAACTCAACGGAATTTAACATACAGTGTAAGTTAGAAATTCACGATTTTGAAATAGTTTTTAAAAATAGAACCACACTTACCAATTTTTTGTCATTCCTATCACTCGATCAGCATATATTTAAGGTGCGCATTGCACTTTTAAAACTTAATATTGGACAACTTTAAATACAAAAAATAAACATTGCCGCGACTGTGTATTTTAAAAGTTAACATTTTTTCTTTAACATTGGCGTCTATGGGCTCAATAGAAAAACGATGCTAGCGCTCTTTGCGGAGATTTCTCGAAGTAATTTTGTGATTGTTGCAGGCGGTCGCCCCCCCCCCCCCAGTATTAAAAATTATTTCATTAAATTAGTCCATTGTTCTGACTTCTGTAATTTGATCAACACGAGGAACGGTCGGAACAATGAACAAATTTTATGAAATAATTCATTAAAAATTAAGGGGTTGTGCCCCCGTCAGCCCACCTGCAACAAGCTTACTCTAACTATACCTAACCCTCCGACTGTTCCTACTGTTGTTCCGACCCATTCTGCAGTTGATCAAAATAGCACCCCCCCTCCCCGTTCTGTTGTTGTTTTAATACTAACTTGTCCCAAACTACACAGACATAGTTGAAAGAATGTTGCATAATACCGCGACAAAACACAAACCATATTTAATGTTGAGATGACTTGAATTGTTTGTGAAATTGCAGACAAAACAAAAACAAAACACAAACGTCGCAGAAATGTTTTAGAATTGTCGCCAATTTGCCTGCAAAACACTTGATGTGGACCCAGCCTTACTAGTAAAATACAAATTCAAGTTTTCCTTGAAACGAATTACAAATGGAAAACTTTCACTTTTTTAAGTTCCGAATCTGAAAACCAACTATGAACAAGCTTTAGGTCAAACAAACGTAAACTAACAAACAAAAAAACAGTAATTTTTTTTAAACTTAGATCTTTTTATATTTGTGACAAACAGTTATCGCTGGCAAACTAGAAAACATCAAGTTGGCACCTCTAGCCCAAGCCCTCCAGAACGGACCGTGTGAATCCCGTTCCTCGCTCACGATCCAAGTGGCCGCGTGACACAATTCGTGAACCAGCGTATCGCGAACTCTGTCGGCCGTTGTCAGCAGCTTCGGCGACAGCTCGATGGAACACGATCGAACACCCGATACGCTATTTTTCTTACATTTGCAAAAACCAGCCGTTGATGTCATTCTACCGTTCCACGAAATGTTTAAATCGCTAGGAAGCTTATTGCCGAATACGAACTTATTGAAGATGTATGTTAGGTCCTCGACGAGGCTCGTCCTGTACATTTTAAAGCAACGCACCGGCCCGATGGCACGAGGATGACGTTTCGCGTCGTCGACAGACGAAGACTCCGAGGTAAGAGAACCGAGAAAGTCGTTTGCGTCGTCACGATCTCGAAAACCTTCGAAGAGTTTGAACGTTTCTCGATGAGAGACGGAACAAACATCTTTTTTGTTCATAACTTCTTCATCGTTTTCGCACTTCAACTCTTTCTCGGACTTTCTCTCATCTTCATCTTCAGAGGAATCTGAACTACTAGACCTAAAAAGATCTTGCCATCTGATACGAGGAGAATCACATTCACTTCGTAACGAAAAAGATGGCGTTGTCTTTCGCTTGAAATCGGTAAGCGCCGGACGAGAAAACACGTTATCCGGCGAATTTCTTTGCTTCAGTATCTTACAACTCTGAGATATTTCTTTTTCGTGCCCTTTCGACAGAGGAACACTCTTCGTTTTCTTCGCACTTCGGCAACTCAATCGAATTTTTTCCAAGTATTGATCAAACTCATCCTCGCTTGTGTAACAAAAACTGGCGTTTGTGTCTGCTTTAGAAGAGTACATTTTGCAATTTTTTTCTAATTAAACTACGCTTCAGGTTGTCTTTTTAAAAAGTTTCGATGAAAACCTAAAACAAAAATTTTCTTTAAAAAAAAAAAGCAAAAATCACGTTGAATTGTAGCAGGTCTACTTACATACGCAGTACCGAGCTAATGTGGACCAAAAACTACTCGGATACGGTCAAACTCTGTTAAAACCTAAAAATTTGTATTGTTGTTAGAGGTGGGACGAATCGTAAATTTTCTCGAATACGAATCCAACGAATCTGGAATCTTTCGAATCCTTCATATAAGAATAGTATAATATTCATTAAGAAGAGATACAAATAAATGAAATTATATTAAATAATAAATTATTAATAATAAAAAACAAGCGTGGCTTCACTTAGGGTCGCCACAACGTGATCCGGGTAACACCGAAATTGCAACAATCGGTATTTTTTGTTAGTGAACGCATCTATTGGACGTCAATGGAGTTAAAATTAATTTTACCAAAGTTTTTAACAATTTTTTTTGGGGTTAGAATTAGAAACATTTGAAATACGAAAAAAGGACAAAGATTCGAGTTTTCGAATGTCCCATCCCTAATTGTTGTTATTAGGGATGGGCCATTCGAAATCCTCAAATCTTGAAAAATATTCTAGATTCGAAAACTCGAATCTTTGCGCTTTTTTCGTCTTTCGAATCGTAACCTAAAAAAAAAAACAGTTAAAACTTTGGCATTCACTAACAAAAAAAAAACCCCTGGCGATTGTTGCAATTTTGGTGGTCGACACGGATCACCAATGGATCACATTGTGGCGACCCTGAGAGCCATACTTGTTTTTTATTATTAATAATGTAATATTTAATATTATCTTAATGAATAATATAGGATTATAATATGAAGGATTCGAGAGAGTCGAGAACCTTTTAGGATTCGGATTCGAGATAATTTAGGATTCGTCTCACCTGTACTTTTTATTCATTTCGAATGGATTTCTTCAATCTCAAGGCAAGTCTAGACTTGGAAACTTTGTTTGCAAACAAAGTTTTAAACTGTTTGCAGACAGTTCGCATATAAAATTTGCTGTTTTCTGTTTCCCATTCTGAATGGAGAACAACAAACAAAAGTTTCAGAAACAATGTATATATCTGGACGTTTTTGGAAACAAGAGAGTGGTGATTCACTGGTCTAGTTTAGAGTGTGTTCGAGTTCTACACTGTTCAGTTAGGTGGCTATTGGTTAGTATGTGGTCTACAGAGAAAACTCAGCTCATTTAGTTGCTTCTTTTCTATGTCAACTTTGTGGGGCATCGATGAGTTCTACAAATTATTAAAAAAAATCGCCATCAAATATTAATTGCTCTAAAAACTTTCTCAACCGCCACTGTCTTTTTTTTATGTTCTCTTCTTCTCTTGCATGCCATTGCTATAACAATTGCATACGTTTGTGCAGGGTCGCTGATTTTTTTAATTTTTTTAAAAAAAAAATCAAATAAATCGATTTTTTTTATTTAAATTAGATTTTTTTTATTTAAATCAGATTTTTTTATTTTTTTTTATTTAAATCAGATTTTTTGATTTTTTTTTTTCCATTTATATAAAATATCAATTTTTTTATGACGATGTTTGCAAAAATGCGTAACAATAACATTGTTAAGTTGTTAGTAAAATAATTGCAAAATAAGAAAAAATGTTAAGAAACATTCAAATTTGAAACTAATAAGTTTCAAGCACTTTAATTTAACATTCTGAACATATAAACACAAGCTTTGCGCGCATTGCAAGCCTTTTCAGTTCCCAAAGCAAATCAGTGCCTCAAGAGGTAAACTGGGTTAAGTCACTTTTTTTTTTAAAAAAAACACGATTTTACTTACATCTTCATAAGATGTAAAAATCGTGTTTTTAATACATTGGTGAACAGTGTTAAGTCCACAGTTTTACACATTGGTTGCTAGATGATGGTTTACCATGTTAAGTCCTAGTCCAGCAATGAAGAGAAAAACTTTCAAATGACTCCACTGTAAAATTTAAGTTTGGTGACTTAACACAGTTTACCTCTGTGGCTCTTAAATAGATTACTATTACTATTTACATGTATATGTATGCATCTCTTTAATCAATCAGTCAATTGGGAATACTTCCTCAAGTATATCTTCCGAAAAAAATAATGCATTGATGGAAGGACTATCACCGGACTTTATTTTCTAAACATAGAGAAAAATGCCAGAAACTGTTTTATTTTTATTGTATAATTTAAATGTTGAAATAAATGTGAATATATTTTTTTAAAAAAATCACGTGATTTATTTAAAAAAAAATCATTTGATTTAAATCAATGTGTTTTAAATCACTGCTACCCTGTTGTAAACAGTTTGCAAACAAAGTTTACAAGGGAGGTGCTATTTTGATTAACGGCAGAAAAAACAGTCGGTACAACGGTAGAAAACAGTCGGAAAATAGTAAGAACTGTCAGAAGGTTAGGTTTAGTTGAATTAAGCTAGTTGCAGAGGGTCTCGAGGTGCAGACCCCCAATTTTTTTTGTTAAAGATTATTTCATGAAATTAGTCCATTGTTCCGACTATTCCGTACTTTGATCAACTGGAAAAACGGTCGAAACAATGGATACATTTGATGAAATAATTCTTTAAAAAAATGGGGATTGCGCCTCCCAGACCCCTAGCAACAAACTTAATTTAACTAAACCCAGGTTTTATTTATTTAGCACAACTCACTGGTTTAAACCAGAATTTTTCAAGAAAAGGAAAATGAGGACCCCCCTAATCATATCAACGTAGTAAACCACGTTTAGTAAACAAAATTCACAAAAAAAAAAAAACAACTTCTGAAACTGAAAACACATTAAAATACTACACATAACGCACTAATTACCTTTATACCGTGGTAATGATAAAACGTCGAGAATCGGGAATCTAAGAGGGGAAACACGGGTTCAAACTTGAAAGTTGCGAAAACATAAGTTCAAAAAAACGATCAAATTTATAAAAACAAACCGGCACAGGCACAGTCCGCAGAAAGAGACGGTTTTATGTCACGTGACAAGACAAATGCTTCATAATGTTTCATAACAAAATATTATATTTTATGGTCAATGAACTTTAAAAATCACATGTCGTTTTATTAAATAACAATCTCTTAAATTTATTATCGTTTTAAGTGAACTTTAAATTTGCATTTATTGTGTGCGGTCCTAACTTACGTACATATGCAATATGGCGGACCATCCGGGAGACGATGAGAATGGTAAATAGAAGACGGTTTTTCGAACTTCTTAAAGCGATTCGCTCATAAAGTAGCGAAACAAATTCACTTTCTTACCAATTTACGACATATTTTTTTTTCTGAAATATATTTGGTTGCGTTCCGTAAGTAACGTCTTACGTATTTGTTTTAACCTCTTTTTTTATCATTGTGACGTTTCTTGCTTACGTTTGCGTCTTTACGTAACGTATAGACAGCTGACTGTCGTCATTAGGGAGGGTTACAGCGTATGCGTCTGTAGGTTTGTGAAGGATGTTACAGCTTCGTTAAACTCCTTAAGACCCTGCGTGACGTTGCTGATTCAATGTTAAATCAAATGCAAGTGTTTTCTGCACGTTGGCAGATGTGTTCGTACGTATCCGTTAGTTACGCAAGGTAAGGTTACGTTCGCAGACGTAAGAGACTACAAGAAAAAGGCAAAAATGAGCCGAATTTCAAGATCAATTTACGCAATGAATTTTGCAAAAAAAAAGTTCAGACATAAACTTTTTAGGCATAAATTCAAGAAGGATAACTTGACATTTGGAAGTTCAACTTTAACCCTCTGAACAGGGCTTCAACACAGAAAAAAAACTGTTCCAATTGGGTATTGTATAAAGCAGTATTTATCTGTGTGGGTTTAAGTTTTAAAAGTTCAGACAAAGATTCGAATTTTCACTTAAGCTTTTTAGGCCTAAATTCAAGAAGGACACTTGACACTTGGAAGTTCAACTTTAACTAAGGTGGCCATACATACCGGTTTGACCGGGAGGACAATACCGTTTTCAGGATGCTTGTCCCGGTGTCCTAAAATAATGCCTAAAATATCGCATTTGTACCGGTTTCGAAAATGTCCCCATAATTGGCCAAAAGTTAAAAAATGTGTGCTGTCATCTAGTGTCTATTAATTCATTTCAAAAACTGTCCGTCACATTTAAACTTTTAGTTTAAGACTAGAGTATGGCCAACTGTTGATACTTGTGTGGCGCATCATCTTGACACCAAACTCATATAGTTAAATGTGAGATCCACTGGGTGCCATCTTGTGCAACGAATCTTTAAGTCTCATGAACAATATTTGGACTGAAGAGAAGTCCCGCATGAAAGTCCACTCTAGAAAAATTAGGGAGATTTTTGCTAGGACAGATTCATATTATTGGTCTTTTTTCCCCCCTAGAGTTATAAGACAATGGAACTCTATTCCTGAGGAAGGGGTGGATGGGGATAATTTTGTTTTGTGGGAATGACAATTGTATATTCATTTTGTTTTTTATATATGTGCTTGACAATGCTTAATGCAGCATGTGGACTTTTATGTCCCTCTGCCATAGGCCTAATTGGCTGCTAGCAGAGTACTGATTGTAATTGTAATTGAATGTGGATACAGTAAAAGCAAAAATTTCAATTAGAGTAAATTCTAAGGATGAAAGTTGTTTGGAATTTTATAAAAGTGTGTGTGTGTGTGCAAAGATAAAAGTTTTTTTTTTTTTAAATTCATTCATCTGAAAAGTATGTTAATTAAAAAGCAACGTTTGCAAAATATATTCAAAGCCAGGGCCAAATTCAAGTCAAAAACTATTTCAAAATTGCGAATTTCTAACTTTTATGTTAAACTCCATTGAGTACGCCCAAATAAGAAAAAAACATCCATTAAAATGCTCATAAAAATAACTTTAAAAAACCAGAGAAAAAAAATCAGCACGTGCGCCAATCAGTTGGCTTCACTGTGGTTTAATTTAGTTTCTTAAAATTATTTTTAGGTATTTTATGAGCATTTTAATTGATGTTCTATGCTTTACAGGCGCGTATTTAATGGAGTTTAACATAAGAGTCAGAAATTCGCGATTTTGAAATATTTTTTAAAAATAGAACCGCATTTAACAATTTTTTTGTCATTCTATCATTCGTTCAGCATATATTTAAGGTGCACATTGCACTTTGAAAACTTAATATTGGACAACTTTAAATATGAAAAATAAACATATTGCCGCTGTTTCTTTAACATTGGGTCTATGGGCTCAATAGAAAAACGATGCTAGCGCTTTTTGCGGAGATTTTTCGAAGTAATTTTGTGATGTAGCCTCTTAAGTGATTGAGCTACCTTGGGAATTCACCAAAAGAGCAAGCAAGCGCGAACATTTGCTCGTGCTCGTTGATGTTTGCTCACCTTGTGTCCATACCGGAGCAAATAGGTTCTTGTTTGCCGTTGATCCATCGTTTACATGGCTGATCGAATTTACACACAATAATCACCGTCTTATTTGTTTAAACAAGAACATGTTTTTTTTATGTAAGGTCATCTACACAATCTTTTTTGAACACAGGTGGCGACTGTTTGCTCGCTCGCTAACCGGGACTCACTAGACGATTATATACTTTAGTGAACATGTCTTGCTTGATTTTTTTCTGGTGAATACCCAAAAAAACGAAAAAGAGCAAACGCGTATTCTCACTCTAATTGTCTGGTGCGTACTGGTTAGCGAGCGAGCAAACATTCGCTGGTCATGTTCAAAATGATCGGGTAGATGGCAGTATGGCATCGAAGAAAAGACTCGTTTGTGCTTGGCGTGGGGCTCAACTTGGCTTGGCGCACAAGCATTCGAACAACACAACAATCACCGCGTCCACACTAAATGTGTAGACGCGGTGATTATTGTGTTGAAATGCTTGTGCGGATTAGAGTGTTTGCTGTAAACGATGGATCAACTGCGAACTAGAGCATATTCGCTCTGGTATGGATACAGATGGTGAGCATTTCAAGGGAACAGGTGTAAATGTTTGCTCTTGCTCGCCTTTTAGTACCCCATTGATGAGCTCTTTTTTTTAAACACAATTTACCTTTTTTTTCTTGATTTCAGTGAATTCGACATCGATGGATAACGAAAGTGATGTAAAACTTCAGAATTGTCAAATCAAAGACGGTTCGACGACGAACAATGCGACCGAGACTTTGACCGAAACGACCAACACTTCGATTAAAACGACGACCGCAACGTCGACCGAATCGTCCAATGAAACGACCGAGATTACGGAGGCGACGAAAGCGAAAGAGTTGGTGGATTTCAAAGTGATCTACAACAAACAGAAATACGACGTTTCGTTTCCGTTGGACGACACCGTGGCCACACTCAAACAACACATTCAAGTATTAACGGGAGTTCCACCTGCAATGCAAAAAGTGATGTTCAAAGGACTGGCCAAAGAAGACAAGACGTTGAGAGAACTCGGAATCGTGAGCGGAACGAAACTGATGGTCGTCGGATCGACTCTGAACGATGTTCTCGCAGTCAATACTCCAAGTACGCAGGACGAGAAGGAATCGGACAAAGATGGAGCTGCAGGTGGATGTTTTTCCTACTTTTTTGTCGCTTCGAATGTTGGATCTTTTTCTAACGATGTTTTCCGTTTCGTGGTTTCAGGGTCTACGAAGGAGCCGTTGTGTAAACAGAAGGTTAGGTCTAACGGAAAAAAATCATCAACTGAAACAGACTCATAATTTTTTTTTGTTAAACAGATGCATAAAAAGATATTGGATAAAGGGTTACCGGACGACGTAATGATTGGAATCAAAAATGAGAAAGTAAAACTTTGTCTCGATTTGAGTCTCTAGGTGGAAGCACCGCGTTTTTCGGAACTGTTCTTTTGAGCTTTTTAGAAGTGGGGTTCTTCTAGTTGAAAGAGTTAATCCCCTTAAAAAAAACATTACGAGGGTTCAAAGATTACAGAGGAGAAAAGTGTTCTTAGTGTAGTAAATTAATACAGGAAGTTCTAAAAGGGTGCCTGCATCAGAGGTAAAGTGCGTAACAATCCACCCCTGCAAATATACGAGTTTTCGGAGAGTGTAACGAACATGCCTTCAGGGCTTTGTTGGGAGCAGTTTTCTTGCAAAGAGAACATTTTTTAGTATAAATATTTTTAAACAAACGATAAATGGCTCTCCTAACTGACTTGAAATAAACCGGTGCAGGGAATTATATTTGGGTAGGGGTGACCACTGTTAAAAGAGACCATTACCTCCAAAATTTCTTTTCAAAATATTATCAAGACATACCCAACGATTGCCAAAGACAATTTTTAAACTTTTAAATAAGTCATTAATATAATTAAAAATCAATTAACTTCATATAAATGGACTTCATCAGATAGATACGCTAACAAACAACAGACACAGGCAATAAAAAAAAACGAAGTATACTTCTCTACTCGGATTTCGATGTGTCGTCACCTCACATAAAGGCAGTTCTGCCCAGTTCTAAAATTTCGTTTTCCGAAATTTTAGTGCTGGGCAGAACTGCCTGTATGTGAGGTGACAACACATCAAAATCCTGGACAGAGAAATTATGAAAGACAACCACGCCTTGACCGGGATTCGAACTCGGGAGTACTGTGAACCCATCACCAAAGGCGGAGGTTATATCCACTCGGCCATAGGGGTGTCGGCTGGTAGTGCTTATATGAGTAAAAAAAATGGAAAAAATGTATTAAGAAACTTTAGAACCGCCACGGGCGTCAATGGAGCGATATATTGGCGCTGTAAGGGCGATATAGGGGTGCTGACATCATTAACTATTGCCGTTTGCGAAAAAGTTTTTAGAAATATAATTGATGTCTTAATTAAAATATAAACGATATGTCATTAATAAGAAAACAAAATTAACTTACTTTGATAATCTGTTGTATTCCGATGAAACGAACACAAGAGGAGTAAATACCCAACTCAGTAGCCCCTACAACTGCTCTCCTCTGGCAGATCTATTTTCTCGTTGGGTCTCCCCAAGTCGTGTACATGGTTCGTCTATTTTTGCCTCTTATGATCGTTTTACAGGAATTTCAACAAGTTATAAAGGTAAGCTAATGTTATTTTCTTATTCCTGACATACCTTTTATATTTTATAAATTGTTAGAAATATTTTTAAAAACATTTTTATCGCAAACGATAATTTTAACAATGTCAGCGCCTCCATACCGGCCCTTATATTGCCCCATTGACGTCCACAGCACATCTGTATAGGAGCGTATGTATACCGAAAGCCTCTTAATTAAAAAAAATATGTTAAGTATTGAAGCTAAAATATCTGTACTTTTTCCGGATGCATTAAAATGAAGTTCCGTTATGGGCATTATTTCAACAGCACCATAACACATAGCAATTGTTATTGGGTTTATAACTTTTGAGTTTTCAAATTCAAAAACATTCTTTCATTTAGATGTTAACGATGTTCCTAAACTATAAAATCGTAAACCCGGATCGGAAAAATTGATGTGCTTTTTCAATTCTTGCCTTTGCAGGACAGTTTACCTGCCGTCCCACTTTCGGGCATGTTAAATAAAGGCGGTGGTAAAGTACGGCTCACGTTCAAGTTAGAAGTAGATCAATTATGGATCGGCACCAAAGGTAAAAATACAATGCCTCTCCTTTTTTTTCTTCTCCGCACGCAGTTACGCTCTCAAACTTTTTTCCGACATGAAAAATTTCAGAACGAACGGACAAAATCCCAATGAATTCCATAAAAAACGTGACTAGCGAACCTATCGAAGGACACGAAGAATATCACATAATGGTATCGAAAGAATAAGAGTACTAATGAAACAAATTTAATAATGAAACCTCTTACTTTCTATTTCCAGGGAATACAGTTGGGTCCCACAGAAGCGTCTCAGTATTGGATCTATTGGGTTCCATCGCAATATGTTGATGCCATCAAAGACGCAATATTAGGAAAGTGGCAGCTTTACTAAAAATTGGTTATGACTCAATGTTTAAGAAGGGGAAGACGGAAGAAGTTTTTTTTACGAGTTAATAAAACAATTGAACTATTTATAGTTTATTTAATAAAGAAAAATAAATGTCTTGTTTCTTCAAAAAAATAAAAAAGGTCTTTTTTGATTAATATGCGTTCGGTGAAAATCGAGAATTTTCTGTCCACATCCTCGGTATAGGTTTTTCCCACATACGTAATGATGCGCTGCCTCAAGAGTGAACTTTGTACTGGTTCGCAAACAGCTCTATTATGGCGCATTCACACTAGGCTGGTTTATAAGCTGCTGGCTGGTTGTAGCCTGCTAGCAGCATAGTGTGAACTGCTACCAGCAGATACTTTCTCCAGCAGGCTAGTGATTTTAACAGTGGCTGGTGAAGTTGAACATGTCCAACTTTAGCAGCTACCAGCTGGTCATGTGACTCCCTTAATGCTGCTAACAGTCTGCCACCAGCTAGTGTGAACCCCTTGTCGCTAGTATTGGCACTAGTGAATAGTTGAAACTCCACTGCTTGGGTTGGTTTGTTGTTAGATTTTGTGTTTTTGCAAGACGGTGATTGGATGAGTTGCGCTGCTAATACCAGCAGTGACTGAACAAGTGTGAACCCAAAGCAGCCGCTGCTTGTTGTTGCTGCTAATCGCCAGCAGCAACCAGCGGCTTGTAAACCAGCCTAGTGTGAATGCCCCTTTACTGTTCGCAAGCTACCGTCTAAAGCGGGTTGTTTCTGTTCCCGAAGTGTTCTACATGTAGAACGGAAACCGAACTCGCCTAGAACACGAAATTCCGCACAGAAAATCCCATTTTCCATTCAAATTCCCACCAATAAAAAAGAAGCATGTGCCATGTGACAAAAAAGCAATTGGAATCCATTTTGGCAATAAATACGTTTCTTTTCTTGCTCAATAGAGGTTGCACAACTTTCCTCATTACTTTTCTGTTTCTATTTGTGAACAACAGAGATACAGAAAAAGAAAATGACTTTTTTTCCTTTTAATATTTTCTTTTTCCTTGGCGGAATTCCGCGTATGTGTCAGGGGCTTTAGACGGGAGCTCACGACCAGAAACAGGACCCGGTTTAGATGGGAGCTCACAAACAAGCTCTGGAGCTGTTCACGAGTTCCCATCTAAACCGGGTTCTCTTTCTGTTCGCAAACAAGTCTAGAACGGCTCGCGAGCTTGGTCTAAACGCGCCTTTACAAACCAAAAGTAAAAGCTTGATCGGTTAGAACTAGTTCAGATCTTATTTTCACTCAAGATGGTTCATTAGCAGCTGATTTTCAAACTCTTAACTATTCTTGGCTTTCAGGAGCAAAATTACGAGAAACTCAATAGTGCTTTCGAAACTAGAAGGGTACTTCTCAAACACTTACCGGTCTTTTCATGTTGACATCTTTCAAAAAAATCTCCTTAAGGTTGAATCCATTTCAAACTCACATAAAAATCTTATTTTAAAAGATACACACAGAGCTACCCCCATCTAGTTTCTAAAACGCAATCATGTTTCTCATCATTTTACACAACTGAAATACAGAAATAACCAGAATTTGAAGTATGTTTATACCAGGGATGGGTAAACAAAAGTAATGTTTTATACGTGACGTATTATACTGTATAAAACATACCCTTTTGGCACCTCTTACTAATATGCTGCGCAAATCAGCTAATATATTGGGAACCGGTTTGAACTGGTCCGTCAAGATCGACAACCTGATCCGAAGCGGTTTCCAAAAAAATCGCGAACCACAAATCGATTAAACCGGTTCTGAACCGAGTAGAAACGGTTCGGTTCTACCGGCTGCCACCTCTATTGTCAGCAGCTCAGCGATCGGTCTAAAACAAGTCGTAATCGATTTTATTTTATCGACTATTCTGTTATGCGTACTTTTTTCACATCTGCTTTGTGTATGCTGGCCTCCTTGCTTCAGTTTAGGGGTCGGTTGAAACAACCTAGTATTTAAGAGGCTACATCGCAAAATTACTTCGAGAAATCTCTGCAAAGAGCGCTAGCATCGTTAAAGGAAAAATGTTAATTTTTAAAATACACATTTTTCATTTTTAAAGTTGTCCAATATTAAGTTTTCAAAGTGCAATGTGCACCTTAAATATATGCTGATCGAGTGATAGAATGACAAAAAATTGTTAAGTACGGTTATATTTTTAAAAACTATTTCAAAATCGCGAATTGACTAAGCGCTCGTAAAAATAATTTTTAAAAAACAGAAAAGAGATCAGCACGTGTGCCAATGTGTTGGCTTCACTGTCGTTTCATTGTGCTTTTTTAAATTATTTTTTACGTATTTTTATGAGCATTTTAATGAATGTCTTTTTCTTAGTTGGGCATACTCAATGGAGTTTAACATAAAAGTTAGAAATTCGCGATTTTAAAATAGTTTTTAAAAATACAACCGTGCTTACCAATTGTTTGTCATTCTACCACTCGATCAGCATATATTTAAGGTGCACATTGCACTTTGAAAACTTAATATTGGACAACTTTAAATATGAAAAATAAACATACTGCAGCGACTGCGTATTTTAACTACGAGTCTACGAGCTCAATAGAAAAACGATGCTAGCGCTGTTTGTGGCGATTTTTCGAAGTAATTTTGCGTTGTAGCCTCTTTAATAAATTGTTCAGTATGTATTTATTATCAATGAACTTTTCGTCACACCTCGTCCATTAAAAACATAAAAATAAAGTGTTCAACTATCGAAAATGTCGAATAATCGAGGTTCGACTGCAGAAGGCGGGTCAATTTTTTTTACTCAAATATTATAAATAACTCAAGTTAGTAACAAACATAAAATTCCTAAATAATAAAAGCTAAAATTTAAACAAATACAATAAAAAATTATTACGTAAATCATTTTTATAAAAACACGTTTTGATTAATTAATAATCGGTTCTTTGGTTTAATCGTATTCGGATCCGATCGAAATACTTATGTCTCCTGGTTCAACAAACGTATCGTGGTACCACTGGTTTGTGTCGATGAGCACTGAAGGAGAAGAAAAAAACCGCGAGAATGCTTTCGTTAAAAAAAAACGCGAGAATGTCAGAGAATTGGAGTTCTGAAAATACTTACCAATGTCGCCTTTCTCGACAGTCACCTGGAAGCCTTCGCAAACATGTTCACATTCTGGAGTTGGAAGCAACTTCCACGTTTTTCTTCCAGACAATTGTGCTTGCCAGGAAGGCCTCTGAACGTAGTCCAGCTAGATTCAAAACGATAACTTCCGATTATTTTCACAATCCAAGGTAATCAAGAATTCCTTCATTCGTGTTAAGGACACAAAATTATTTCGAGAAATCTCCGCAAAGAGCGCTAGCATCGTTTTTTTTTTATTATTGAGCCCATAGACCCAATGTTAAAGAAAAAATGTTAATTTTTAAAACACACAGTCGCGGCAATACATTTATTTTTCATATTTAAAGTTGCCCAATATTAAGTTTTCAAAGTGCAACGTGCACCTTAAATATATGCTGATCGAGTGATAGAATGACAAAAAATTGTTAAGTGCGGTTCTATTTTTAAAAACTATTTCAAAATCGAGAATTTCTAACTCTTATGATAAACTCGACTGAGTACGCGCACATAAGCAAAAAAAACATCCAAGAAAAATGCTTGTATAAATATCTAAAAATAATTTTAAAAAACCAGAAAAAAATCAGCAGGTGTGCCAATGTGTTGGGTTCACTGTGGTTTAAATGTGTTTCTTTAAAATTATTTTTAGGTATTTATACTATAATTTTAATGGATGTTTTTTTGCTTACGAGCGCGTACTCAATGGAGTTTAACATAAAGAGTTAGAAATTCGCGATTTTCAAATAGATTTTAAAAATAGAACCGCACTTACCAATTTTTTGTCATTCTATCACTCGATCAGCATATATTTAAGGTGCACATTGCTCTTAGATTACTTAATATTGGACAACTTTAAATATGAAAAATAAACATGTCCGCGACTGTGTATTTTAAAAATTATCATTTTTTCTTTAACATTATTGAGTCTATGTGCCCAATAGAAAGACGAAGCTAGCGCTCTTTGCGGAGATTTTTTAGAAGTAATTTTGCGATGTAGCCTCTTAATACGGAGAAACCCGCTTTACAAGAAATTGAAGAAACCAGAATATTTTTTTTTGTGTTAACCGAATTTTGAGTTAAAAAAAATAATTTTAAAAATATATTTTATAAATATAATCTATGGTAGCCCTACTACAATACGATTTGATTATCTTAATATAATTACTAAAGTGAGGATTTCTATGCAAAGGCATAAATTGTTGGCTGATACGCAGCAAGCTCGGAGTAAGTTATCTGAATGTTTTGTTACTAACAACATCAAAAAAACAAATTTTTAATTTGCTCATTTTTGCATATTTGGGCTTAAATTACATATTTGACCAATGTTTGCATATCTGCTTATTTTTTAATTTATTCTAGTTTTTTACTTTTTTAAAACTTTATTTGGTGATTTCTTGGTGACTTCTGAAGGCATGTCACAACTCTCACCTTTTACGGAATGTGGCCCATTGTTCTGTTTTGGCCACATCTAGCTGTTGAGCCATTTTCTTTGATACAATTTTTTTATCTTACTAGCTGTCTTTTGTTCTTTTCTAGTTAGTTCATTTAGTTGTGCAGTTACTGTCCATAGAGATAGTTGGTATCACAGGCAATTAGAAATCGGGACATACAGAAGTTAGCTCCGCCCTATTTATGACTGGCAACTTCTAATTGGTTGGTTATGTAGTCTGACGTCACATGCTCCGCCCTTTTTCAACGTCGTACCACACAACAAACCAATTAGAAGTTGCCGGTCGTCATAAAAAGGTCGGGGCCAACTTCTGTATGTCCCGATTTATAATTGCCTATGATGGTATCAAGTTCTTTCTTGTGACATAAGGAATATTATGACCAGCTTAATAGAGATGGTATGGTACAATGAGATGGTATTGGTAACTTACTGTGCAATATTGGGTTGTAAATTTAACGTGAATAAAATTTTCTGAAATTGTTTTTGCATATTTGAATATATAATTACATATCTTAATCATTTAATTTAATTACAATTAATTGTCCTTTTGATATATAATATTGTAACAAACCACGTTGTGAGCTTTTGACATCGACGCTATAATTTTACCAATTTATAGATGGTGTTTTCTGCGACTCGTTTCTTCTCTTGATCATGCGGTGGCCGCACAAAGAAGATCCGAGTTACAGAAACAGCTGGATGGAGTTGGATTACGATCATCCTCCTGCATGGGGGTGAAATCAATGCAGAAGAATGGTGGCCATCCTTCTATCGGTCGATGCTGATGTACATCTTCTCCTGTGTGTTGTTACCGATAGAAGATGTAGCTTTTTTTTTTTTTTTTTTTTTTTTTTTAAAAAAATTACTCTGCAAGCAGCCATAAAGGCCTATGACAGAGGGACAAGAGTCCAAGTGCAGCATAGATAATGCATTGTCAAAACCAGAAAATATCAAACCCTAATGATATAAACCCAACAACAATTTCAATATTTGTTAATGCTGCAAATATATGCATTGTCAAAACAAAACAAAATTATGACTCCCATAAAATACGTTTTTTCTGCACAAAATCCCCAGCAAGCGAGTTCCATTGTCGAATCGCCCTCGGGACAAATGACCAGTAATAAGAATATGTTCGTGCAAAAATCTCTCCCACTTTATTAGAGTAGTCACCCCTACCCAAATATAATGCCCTGCAAAGTTTACTTGAAGTAGGTTTAGGACAAGAGCCTTCTAGCATTCGATTAAAGATATTAAAACTAAAATCTGAACGTCTTGCAAGTAAACTATCCCAACCAAGCTCTGAAAGCATTTTAGTTACACTGTCGGCATATCCATATTTACCACAAACAAACCTAGCTGCCCTGCGTTGGACCATTTCTATAGAGTGAGCTAAGTCCTCAGTGTGGGGATTCCACACAGAGCTGCAGTATTCTAGATGGGGACGTACTAATGATTGATATGCTATACATTTTACCTCCCTGGGACACCTTCTTAGAACGCGTTGACTAAACCTAAGCATCTGCATAGACTTGAAAATAATCTGTTCGACATGCAGCTTCCAAGAAAGTTTAGCTGTAATCGTTACCCCCAAATATTTATAAGAATCTACGTTATTAAGTGGAATGGCCCCTATTCTATATGGAAATATTATTGGATTCCTTCCCCTAGCTACCCTCATTACACAACATTTTCCCTTATTAAGTTGAAGTTGCCATTTAGAACACCATGCCTCTATTGCTTTCAAGTCACTATCAATAATATGGCAATCATTGTCAGAGGTAACCTCACGATAAATTATTGTATCATCTGCAAATAGCCGGCAATTGCTGCTAACTTGACTGCTGAGGTCATTAATATACAAAAGAAACAGAAGCGGACCCAACAAACTACCCTGAGGAACCCCTGATGTAACCCCTATCCAGTCAGATTCAGACCCACCTGCAACAACCCTTTGTTTCCTATCACTCAAAAAAGAATGCACCCAATTATACACCTGTTCACCCAATCCATACCCACTAATTTTTGACATTAGTTTTGAGTGAGAAACTGTGTCAAATGCCTTGCAGAGATCAAGAAAAACCAAATCTATCTGACTGCCTTTGTCTAAAATTTTCTGAAGGTGATCAACTAAAAGAATAAGCTGGGTTTCACATGAACGCCCCCTAAGAAACCCATGCTGGTTATCACACAAAAGATTGTTTTCCATAAGAAAATTCATTGAGGAGGAATATATAATATGTTCAAGGACCTTGCAAACTATCGAGGTTAAAGACACGGGTCTGTAATTAGTTACCCGAGACTTGTCTCCTGATTTAAAAATTGGGCTAACATTAGCTAATTTCCACATATCTGGTACAATACCTACATCTAAACTCTGTTGAAAAATTAACTGAAGGTATGGACCCAACTCTTGTGCAAGATTTTTTAAAATGATAGCATACATCCCATCTGGACCACAGGTTTTATTTGAGTCTAATTTTAGAAGTTGCTTGACTATCCCATCTGCAGTTATTACAATTTGATCCATAAAAAAGAGATGTTGAAGGAAAACCCTCATGTGGTATGCCATCATCAATTGTGAAGACCTTCTTGTATTGTTCATTTAATAAGGTAGCTTTCCCTACTGGATCTGAAACAAGCTTCCCATTTGTGTCAACCAGAGAAGGAATAGATTCTCTACTTCGCCTAGAGTTTTTGATGTAACGCCAAAATAATTTTGGGTCCGTTCGTAACCATTCTCCAAGCGTTTCTGTTGTAAAATTATCGTGAGCTAACAAGATTTCCCGTTTCGCTGCTGTGCGTGCAATACGGAATTCATTGCAATTCACTAATTTTGGGTGATTTCTAGCCCTATTCCTCCATAAGCGTTGCTTACGAAGAGCCCTTTTAACTTTGCTAGTGTACCATACTGGTGTGGCACAGTCTCTAACTACCTTGGTTGGAATAAAGGAGGAAGACCCACTTAAAATTAAACTATGAAATCGTGACCAATTCAAATTCACATTTTGAGGATGAAAACATTCTTTAAATTTATGAAAATTATCTATCAAATGTGACTTAAAACCATCCCAATTACATTTGTTAAAAAGAAACACTACTCTTTTAACCTCAGAAATTTTTTCCACACATGCATTAACATCACATAAGATAATCTGATGATCACTAATTCCCCCTGATACCCTAACATTGGATAATAACTCCGGACTATTAGTCAGTACTACATCAAGAATTTTGTCATTTCTGGTTGGTTTAGTTACAACCTGTTCCATAGAATAAGTATTCATACTATCTAAAAATGAAACTGCTAATAGCTTGTCACTGCCACTGATCACCGTATGCATTTCCCAGTTGATGTTTGGAAAATTTACATCACCTCCTAAAATAATGATTGGGCTATGGTATTTACGATGAAGAGTGTCCAAAGAAGTTCTTACACTAGTGACATCTGCTATGGAGGATCCCGGTGGCCGATAGAAAGAATATAAAAACACCTTTTTACCATTCTTTAGCCTTAAACTACAACATACTATTTCACAGTCTGTTTCAAAACTTGTTTCCCTGCAACTATGAAATATTTGTGAAATAGCTATGAAAACCCCACCTCCAGAACGACCAACCCTGTCTCTACGGTACACTGTGAAACCATCTGGAAATATTTCCCCATTATTAACAGTATCATCAAGCCATGACTCTGTACCAAGAATTATATTGCAACCAGTCTCCTCAACTGCCGCAATGAACTCAGGAACTTTGTTTCGTAGACTCCTACAGTTAACCACCATAACCTTTACATGTGAAGGTATAGCTGAAGTGTGTTTTCCTAAATGATTTCCTTCCTGGACAGTGTTTGAAGAAATAATACCTGAAACAAAGGAACTATTGCTCCCAGCAACAAGCTGTGGAGCATTCATATTAGTATCAACCCCCCCTAAAGCATTTGCACCTAAACCCCAAAACCTTACCCTAAAAAATCTTAACAAAATCACCTATCTTTTTACCCACAATCCTACCAGCCCTGTAATTAAAATGAACCCCATCCTTACTCCAGGAACCCCCAAAATTGAGCATAGCTGCCCTCCAGTCTATTACCTGGGCCCCCACCTTACTACATGCTTCAAGGATCAGGATCGTATGTCTCCTGCCTTATGGTGTCTCTGGCCTCTGTAGAGAAGTTATTAGTTACCGAACATAAAGACAACGCAGATTTATATTACAAACACTTTATTCATTCTTGTACGGAAACACTCAAGTTTACAAGAATGAATTGGTTATTAAAGGTACGTCCTCATGCCCAAGATGTGGTACGGAATAATCAACGTAATACAATTTAGAGCAAAGACAAGGACCATCAACAAAGAGAAACATGGTCATTTTATACCTTGGACCTGTGTACACCTACGAGGTGTAACCAGGTCAAAGTGACCATGGTCCTAAGTGTATCACTCCGCCACTTCAATGTGCATCAGAAGTGTGAGTCAGAGGCGAGGGAGGGACAAGCAGGAGTTGTTTACCCCCCAGGCTATGGTTTTGGCAGGAACGGGAGTTACAGGGTGTTACAACATTGAGGGGTGAATAGAATTGTTTCAGAGTATCGTTGCGTTCTTTCGAGCGGTTGAAAAGTGGTTGGCTAGGCCACTAATCCTATTCTGGAATGAGGAAGGGCACAAAATTAGTCCCGTTCGTTTCCTCACAAGAACCTTTACAGTTTTAAGGATCTTTTGCTGTCTGCTATCCTCGGGCTTTCGCCCGTGAAAAGCGGGTTGATCGTGCTGTCTCCTTTGGTCCCATCTAGTAGTGATGATCCAGGTTTACACCTGGGTTAGCAGTTTTAGATGGCAAAATGTTTAAGTTCTTAGTTCGATTCAATAATATAAAAAATAAGACTACTGCCACATTTTAAGCATAGTTACAGTTTATTTAGATCTTTCATCTGCTCTAGGCAAACTTGGACAGAGTTTCGGTGTCACAAGTGCTTTCAAGACTTCTTACCATTACAGAAAATACACGGCCTTTTATACCCAAAAAGAGGATACTGAGAAAACTTTCTCAGTGTGATTTTGTGAACCTTTGAAATTCCCTTAGCTCCGTGTTGGCCCCAACAAAGTTTGTGCCACAGTCATTGTAAATATCGCTGCATTTAGCCCTCCGAGATGTGAACCTTTTTAATGCAGCAATGAATGCATCAGTCGTCAAATCACTTACTAGCTCTAAATGTATTGCTCTAGTAGCAAAGCAGATAAAGAAATATGACCTTTAAATGTCTTCTGACCCCTTCCCTTTAAGATACGCAGGTCGAAAGGTCCTGCATAATCTACACCACAATGAAGAAATGGCCGAAAGGGGTTCACACGAGCAGCAGGCAGATCACCCATCATTTGTTGCACTGTCATGGTACAATGGCGAAAGCAGATCACACTTTTTTACAAAATGGCGCACAGCATCCCTCCCACGTATGATCCAATATTCTTTCTGTAACGATGCTAAAAGCATTTGAGGATCAGCATGAAACTGCATTGAGTGATAATGACCTAAAATCAGATTAGTTAGCACATACGTGGATGAATGATAGGGAATTTTTGATTCACTGGTAGAGAGGAGTGACACAAGCGACCACCAACACAAGAGAACACCATTTTGATTGAGAAAAGGATTTAACAAATGAAGTGGACTCTTGTTTGAGATTGCTTTGTTAGCCTTGCAACATTGCATCTCAGCAGCAAATTCAGAAACTTGCATCATTCTAATGCCACACAGTAGAGATTCGTTCAGATCACCACTTGTAAGAAAACCTGATTTTCTACAATCATTAGTAACACCTGTATTGTGAGCAAATCTAAGCATGTAAGCTATGACACGTTTTAGTTTTGTTAATAAAGAGAACTTATGAAGTAAAGATAGATCACACTGGACATGAGCCACAACTAACTTTTTTCTTTCCTCGCTAACTGCTTCGATATCTGATTTAGGGTGTTGATCTGGAATGTGGAACCTTGGTTGAGATAACCAGGAAGGCTCATTCCACCACAGTGAGTGATTGTGTAATGATGTTGCTGACATGCCACGTGATGCACAGGATTTTCAATACCAGCAACATGATGCCAACTGGTTGCTGGGATGACATCTTGAATTTCTGAAACACGATTAGCAACAAATGTTTTCCACCTAACTGCATGATCTGCCAGCCAGCATAAGACAATAGTTGAGTCAGTCCATGCATGTACTGCCTTAATGGGCAGTCCAAGCGATCCTTGCACTAGCTGCACCAGTTTTACCAGTAGTACTGCACCACAAAGCTCAAAACGAAGCAATGAAACTTGAGTGGTGCCACTTTTGTTTTTGCTGCGAGCAGATTTACTCTCACCTGATTATTTGAGTGTTTACTGTGAAGGTAAACAACTGCACCATAAGCCCGTTCAGAAGCATCACAAAAACCCTGAAGCTCAGCACTCGTCAGTGGTTGATGTGACACAGCGAGGAATCTTTATCAGTTCAATAGCCTTCAGCTCAGCCTGAAAACACTTCCAGTCATTTATGATGGCTTCACCTGGAGTATCATCCCAGCCAACCTTGCAGCTCCATAGCTGCTGGAGGATCATTTTTGCCTTTACAATGATAGGGGCTAGCCACCCTAAGGGATCAAATACCTTTGCCACATTTGATAGAATAGTTCTTTTAGTAACCTTCATTTGAGAAGTGGACACATGTGCAATAAACGAAGAGTTTAGTTTCATGGTATTCTGGAGGTAGTGCTGCCAGCACTTCAGGGTTGTTTGATGACCATTTACGAAGCTCAAAACCACCACTGAACATAAGCTTGGTAAGTTGGTCTTGAAGCACGAGTGCATCATTGAGGGTGTTAGCACCACACATGAGATCGTCAACATAAAAGTCTCTTTGAGCTCCTGCTGAAGCTTCTGGAAACCTTTGTTGCTCATCCACAGCCAGTTGCTGCAAGCACTTTGTAGCGAAATATGACCCAGATAGTCTGTAGTCCTTGATCGGTTCATTAGGAGACCCTCGCCAGACAATTCGCTAGAAATTAGTTTGAGCTGGGTCACTACACACTTGTCGATACATTTTAGCAACATCAGCTGTCAGGGCAATGTTATGAATACGGAAATGGATTAGAAGGCTCACCAGGTCTTCTTGGAGTTTTGGACCAATCATCAGTTTTTCATTTAAGGAGATACCTGTAGATGTTTTGGCAGATGCATCAAACAACTCGTAGCTTGGTAGTTGAACTCGATTCTGTTACCACAGCGTGATGTGTAAGTAGCAGTCACGTGCTTCTGGTTCCAATTCGCAGCGTGGAATCAGTTCCAAGTGTTTCATTTCGATATACTCATCGATAAATGCACAGTATTGTTTCTGAGTAGCTGCATTCTTGGACAAACGACGTTCCACTTGTTTGAAGCGACGGACAGCTAGTTCTCTCAAGTGACCAAGATCTGGAGTGTCTTCACGAAAAGGTAATTTCACAATGTGTAGCTGCAAAATGTTGTTGACAAGCAAGTTCTTCTGGAGTGGACTTGCTTGCCGATGGGACTTCGAGCTCCCAGAATCGGCACAATGAACATGGTGCACGGTGACACTTTTTTGTTAGGTTCACTGCCAACAGGACGAGACACCACCCAACCAAAGACAGATTCTAAAGCTGAGGGTGACCCCTTTGGACCAGTTACCTTGCCACCACACATGAGCTCTGCATAAATATCGGCACCAAGGAGTATGTCGATATTATCTGGTTGATGAAAGGTTGGATCAGCTAACCGTAAGCACTTCAGATGACTCCAATTCTGAATGTTGCATGGAACACTTGGCAGCACAAATGTAACTCTTGGAAGGATCAGAGCCACAATGTCACCCTTGAATGATAGATCCTTATATGAACCAAAGTGTAACTGGACCAGTCCACGTGAAGTGACCAGACCAGACCAGACTGTCCAATACCTGACAATGTGCAGTTAGTATGATGTCGTTCTAAGCCCAATCTTTACACACACTTTTCACTAATAAATGATGATTAGGATGCTGAGTCAAGCAATTCACGGCATAGTACCTTTTGCCTATTTGTAGCCCACACCAGAACCAGTGCAGTTCCTAAAAGTACCTGGTTACAGTCAAGCTCAGTAGAGAAGAATGTGGCTACAGATGAACCATGTTCGTTTTCACTACTCTTGTTAGTTGTGGTTGTGGCCTCATCATAATGGAGAAGAGTATGATGGCGACGATTGCATTTCTTGCAGTTACCCCCTTTGCACTGTTGACTAGTGTGGCCTGGATGGAGGCAATTGTAACACAACCTCTTTTGTTTTACCAGATTGCAGCATTCCTGAGTTACTGCATTCGGGAGTTTTGGACATTTGTATATTATATGATCCTCACCACAAACTGCACATGCTGTATTTGAAGTTCCGAGATGAACTGTAGCAGATGCTTTTCGATTCCCACTACCCCATTGCTTCCCACCCACTGAGGGTTTTGAATTCTTGTTCACAGCATTGACAGAGTTCATATTGTTTAGAGAGTTCACAGTATTCAGGGAATTAGCAGCAGTTACATTAAATGCAACAATTTTAAGTGCATAAATGTTTTCGTGTTCAAATATTGTATATTAAAACGCTATAGTTTACATGATAGCTTGCTCCTTGTCCAGAAAATCCCATAAAAATCCAATCAATTGCACTAAACAACAAATTTAACTGAATCGAATTCAACTGAACAACGTGTTTTCAGCAATATTACCTCCTTAAGACTTAACAATTTTCTTGCATATTTTGTGAATTTCTTTCTATTTCAAATATTGTTCAAATATTGTATATTAAAACGCTATAGTTTACATGATAGCTTGCTCCTTGTCCAGAAAATCCCATAAAAATCCAATCAATTGCGCTCGATTCGGAATTGGAAGGTAAGAAATGTGGCCGGCTGTAATGATTCCTCAGTATTTGAGCAACTTGAGGGTTGCAGTTACTCCTATATAAAAGAGAAGAAAAAAACATGAATCAATCATTTAAATGTCAAACTGATTAATTCTTCATTTGATTTCAGTTTCAATACATTAGAGATAGCGACATTTAGTACAAAATAAAGTTTAACGAAAGTTATATATTTAAATTAAGTGATTTCGTTTTCGTTTTGCTATTTCGTACTCTCAGTTAGCGAAGCAACCTGAAAAAAACGAAAACGTTATCCTTATACGGCAATTTGTGTATTCATTTTTGACTAATTAATCGCTGCTAAACGTCGGCAATATGGTTTATTTTTCATATTTAAAGTTGTTAAATATTAAGTTTTCAAAGTGCAATGTGTACCTTAAATACAGTATATGGTGATCGAGTGATAGAATGATACAAAATTGGCAAGTGCAGTTATAAAAAACGGTGATTGTTGCAATTTCGGATTACCAATATCACCATGTGGCGACCCTGTGTGCCACACCGTTTTTTTATTAATTTAATATTTATTTATTAAACATTAAAAACTTGTTAAATAATAATTATTGATTAAATAATAAAGATTATTTATTAAATATTAATATTTAATACTAATGGGGTAACCTGTAACACCCAGCAACTCCCGTTCCCGCCATTACCATAGTCTGGGGGTAAACAACTCCTGCTTGTCCCTCCCTCCTCTCCTAATTAATATTCTGATGGTGGATTGATACTTCTAGGACCATGGTCACTTGGACCTGGTTACACCTCGTAGGTGTACACAGGTCCAAAGTATAAAAGGACCGTGTTCATCTTTGTTCCTTGTCCATGTCTTTGCTCTAATTTGTATTACGTTGATTATTCCGTACCACGTCATGGGCATGAGGACGCACCTTTGATAACTTATTCATTCTTGTAAACTTGAGTGTTTCCGTACAAGAATGAATAGTGTTTGTAATGGAAATCTGCATTGTCTTTATGTTCGGTGACTAATGTAACGACCCGACTTGGGTCTGCCACAACACCCGGCAAAACTGTCCTGTCTTAACGTCCGGTCCCTGGGAAATGCCGGTCGAGTCGCGTTCCCTGAGGATCGACGGTGACTTTCTGCCAACAGGTCGAAGAACCCACGGTAGATCCCTGTTGGATCCTACAACGGAACCGCACGCGAAGTACCGGCCGACACGACGGATACAGGACGATGATGGATGGTGAACATCCACCAGAACCCCCACCCTCCCCGCGGATACTTCCCCAGATGGATAAATAATATGACACGGACAACCAGTATATAGGTAAAAGAATAAAGATAATTTATTCATAAACAATAAAGACTCACTCTTGAAACACAACACCAGAAGAACAAAGATGCATCATCATGGTGGCCATCTTGGCCACCCACCAAAAAGAGCACAACCTCCTCCTCCTGCTTAAGGGTCAAACACACTGTCCCTCTTAATGGATGCCTTGCCATTAAGTACCCCCAGGTGGAGCAGCCTGGGGGTACTTAATGGCAAGTCTCCCAAATTGGAGTTTGTCGTCCGCCGGGCTGCCTACTATAGCAGCCTAGCAGACGACATAAGGATTTAGGATTGCTATTTCTAATTAAAGGAGCAAAACTGGGTCGTCACAATCCTCTCAACTTCACTGATCCGTCCCGGGATCAGGTCGGTCGAGCCAGAAAAGACTGCTCCTGTGACCCCCCACTCAGTTTCAGGCTGACTTCATCGGCGGTGGAACCATCGGAGTGCCCATACACTCCGATATCCACCGACGTACCCACCACAGGTACATCTGGGTGTTATGCCACCTGCCTCCGATATCGAACTCAGTCCCCATGAGCCTCGCCTCCTCCTGCCGTCAAAACACTTCGATGGCCAGTGGCAAGCTGCGGACTCTGGCATAGGGTCTGACTTGTTAGAAGATCTACGAGGGTGGCTGCAGAATCAGACACGCTCCCTCGTAGTGGTTAGATTACAAATTCCTCAACCATCTCTTCTAATTCGCAGCCAAGGAGACGCTGGACGTATGATGCCGGGAGCTGGACTAGACGAACTAATCCAGCTTCTTTACCCACCACGTCCAAAATTGCAAAGCGTCTCCTAACCGGGTTGACGACCAACAACACCGGAAAGTCTACCACCAACAGCAAGTACATATTGCATGCTAAATGATGGCAACAACGGCGCCCTTGGTACCGGGAGTCTCTCCCAAATGGTAATAACCAAGGTATTGGAACCCCTCCATTCCCGGCTGGTCCTGCCACAGACCAAGTCGGTTATTCAGAAAGACCTCTCCTTCTGAATACGGAGGACTGGCTCCAAGGCGTCGTCCCTTGCCAACGGGTTGGAGAGCCCTGGCTTAAATCGGAGGAGTCTACACAACTCATATTCATGAGGAGGAACTCATTCTGCTAGCTCAGTAAAGCGCCACTAGATCACCTGGAGCGACTCAGTCGGCCCCTGTACCATTGTTTCGAACTGATCGAAACAGGCCTGAGACTGATTCTTGGTCCCGAAACACTAGAACATGGCCTTCTTTAGCTCTGGCCACGTCAGGTCCGGCTGAAACTCCACCAAACTGGCGTAGTATTCTTTAACCTTCAGCTGTCGAGCAGGTAAGTAAAGAAGCTGCACCTGGCCTCGTCCGTCCAGCGCTGAGCCCAAGCCTCGGCTTCAAACTGCCGGAGAAAAGGCGTCATGTCCTCTCGTCCATCAAACCGGATGAATGAATGAACTGGGTGAAAGAACCCAAACGCCTGGATCTCCGACGAGATGGCCGGAGCATGCATCCATGGCATGGTACTAACCCGCCGTGGTGCCCTGCTCCAGTTCCCCGAAGTTTCAGCATAAGTCTCAGCATCCACGGGTACCACCAAGTGGACCCTCGGTTGCTTAACGGCCGGAGGAACTCCCTGACCAACTCCCGCAGGAGCGGTCCAAGTTCCTCCTGGAGGTATCCACCCGAGTGCACGGGCAATGGTGCGAACCACAGTTGCCCTTCCATGGGAAGTTGACCCTGCAACCGCAGATGGTCAATCCCACAGGCAACCGACCGAAGTTGCTCTTCGGACATCGATGCCAACAATGATGCCGAACCCAACTGGGACTCCACTGTCTCTTCAAGTAAGAGACCACCTCCACGTCCAACCGGACCAGATGCAGTGGAGGTTAACAGGTCGGCCATTGGCCGCATGCATGTCCCACTTGTGGTCCGTGCAACCCCTTCCAACGTCCAACGGTGCTCCGTCGGAGACAATGCCTCCACAGTGCGATTGCACAGTTACAAAGTCTCCGTACTGAGGTCGGTCTGTAGGGACACTTCCTATGGCATTTTCCTCTCCGGAACCACCGTGTGCTTTCCCGCCGACAGCAACCAAACCCGGTTGCTGCCCCTCCGGCCGATGGCACGGAAACGCAACTCCAATCCCTCCATTGCACCGCTTCCCTAACAAATCATCGGAGAAACGAAGTCAAGACCGATTTCGTCCGTGTGAACACAGGCAGAAATGGCCACTAATTGCAATGTGGGACTCTACCGGTGAAATCCGGTGAATTTACAAACAAAAGTCCGTAAAACACCGCCAATCAGCAGTAGAACCATAAATAACCACGGTTTCACGGACAAAAGTCTGTGTCCCACGGTTAGATTCACGGTTGGAATCATTTTTTATCGTTTTTGCCCGGTGATATACGGACAAAAGTCCGCAATCCACCATCTACTTACGGTAAAAATGCCTTTTTACTGTGTTCTACCGGTCGCGCACGGTAAACCACCGTGCTACCGGTATACTAACAGAAAAATCACCATTATCCCGCTTTCGAACGGTCCTGCACGGTCAACCACCGTGCCCACCATTCTAATAGCGGATAACCTAGGCCTTTCCCCGGTAACCACTGCGGTATCACGGACAATCTGTCCGTGTCCCAGGGTCCTTTACCGGACTACTACGGCCTACGCCGTTTTCCACCGTAGTTCTGTGGACAAATGTCCACGCCCTACAGGCATACTCACAACTCGGGTCTACCGACAGTAAACCCCGACCATAAACCGGTTTCTACCATAGTTTCACGGACAACAGTCCATGCCCTACGGTATACTACTGGTAAACTTGGCTGTAGACTGGTTTCAACCGTAGTCCCACGGACAATTGTCTGTGCCCCACGGTTTACTACCAATCTACCGGTCAACCTTATGGTAAAAAACTTTTCCACCACTGTACCATGGACAAAGTCCACGCCCGGCAGTGTCAAACAGTTTCCACGGTCTTTCGACCGTCAAGAGCGGCTGCGGTGGTGCTACCCGGCACCTCCACCAATTGTAACAACCCGACTTGGGTCCGCCACAACAAACTGCCCCATCTTACCTCTTCCTGACTCCCTTGGGGCCAAGGTCAAAGCACGGACTGCCCTCTTGTAACGTCCGGTCCCTGGGTGATGCCGGTCGAGTCGCGTTCCCGGAGGATCGACGGTGACTTTCTACCGACAGGTCGAGGAACCCACAATAGATCCCCGTTGGATCCTACCGTGGAACCACACGCGAAGTACTGGCCAACACCACGGATACAGGACAGTGATGGACGGTGAACTTCCACCAGAACCCCCACCCTCCACGTGGATACTTCCCTATATAGATAAATAATATAGGTAATAAGTTGGGTAAAAATATAAGGTCAACGTCATAAGCTCACATTTGGTGGAGGCGCCGGGTATGCCTCCAATTGCCTTCTCCGACCTGTCTACAGAAGCCGTCCTTTGTCCAAAGTTTTGTGACTGTGCCTCACGATCTTTCGTCGGTCCTTTTATGAAAGAGGCCAGCGATCACATCAATGGCCGACCGCATGGCGCCGAATCTGTGGAACCGCGTGTTGAAAGACTGTGAATACACACATCACAGGTCGACCGCGCGATTCTGTGTCCTGTCCAGAGAGACACGTGGATAAAGAAGTTTTGTCTGCCATCCACTTAGCACTCGGGGGAACACGGAGGCAACTGTTGTGGACACACGTGTTTCCGTCCATGTTTTTGTATTCTATGTTTTATATTTCATCGTCATCCTGTTTTCTTAACTCTAACTTCCATTTCGAGGTGAAACCCACTTGACATTCCTCCGTATCATTAGTTGGTATGTGGGCAACACTTCAAACAAGTTCTTTTTAATCTCCAAGAAAAGTTCGCGTAGCCGAAACTCCGTATCATTGTAAGGTAAGCAAACAAATCTCTGCAACTTGTCTTTCCACCTATTAATAGGCCTTTAAAAATGTCTTTTAAATGTGCCTATTATCTTCACTCTTCCCTTTTAATTTTCCAAGCAACGGACCTCTTCTCTTCACTCAACATAGTTCTTCACTGCCACTGACTGCCCTTTTCATCCAGAGCCATCCACCAGTGAGGATCACTAAATTCACTCATCTGAAAATCTCTTCTCGTTTAGAAAAAACTTTTCTTTCTAAACAATCCTCCATTTCTGCACTGATTTGTTCTGCTCAATAAATTAGATTCTGGAACATGTGGTCACCACACCAAAATCCACTACACTTTGGGGCAATTCAGCTTTCTTCTCACTCTTCTTATAAAAGCCCAGCCATCTTGGACTTGTATCCTTTCATCGCTGTTATAACTGTGGGAAGTTGGGGCATTTCCTCCGTGAGTGCCGCCAGCCGAAGAAAAAGTTCACCATTAAGCAGTTTGGAGAACCGAACACTGACTACGACACCGAAGAGGTGCCTCAAGCGGACGTAATTACTGAGAACGGAGCTGAGTTCGCATTAATCCGACTAGAGGGACAAATCTATCAGATCCCTCTTCCAGCTCCAGGTTCAACTGCCAAGGCACCACCACCTGAAAAATCCGACAGACAGTTCTGACGATCCCGAGAATGTACCGATTCATGTGATCGACCGAGCCTCCATGCGAGCATGGACCTCGGCCGAGCTGATCACTTGGCAGGACACACTCGATGTCCTTACAACATCCGTAGAAGTCGAAGGGTGCCGTGAAAACAGAACGGTAGCCGTCATGGCTCCAGGCACCCAACCACCGACGAAAAGAGATGGTATACCACCAGCTGTTAGACAGCTGCACACCTCTGAAAGTCGGAGACTACGATGCTAGCAACAGAAACCAGTGCATCGCCATCACAATCAATGGAAAAGTCACACATATGCTTGCGGACACCGGAGCTATAGCCAGCATCATCTCAGCTGCACTTGCACAAGAACAAGTTCGAAATTGAGCCTGTGCTCATCCCACCTGATGTTCAGAGTGTGGGAGGCATGAAGATCACCGTGGAGGGACGACTCGCCACGGTGGTTCAACTTGGCACCCACACTGTGCGAGGGCATCTGCTTGTGATTGCTGGCCAGCCCGAGGCTATCTTAGGCTGAGCCCTTCACCTAGCTGTGTCCATGGATACCAACAAAGTATACTTAGAGGACGACCTCTTCGAGTCCACGCTCCGACAGAAATGCATCGAAGCACACATTGAATGGGCTCTGGGAGAGACTTCTTTAGAGGCTCCTTATAAAACTACCAGTGCCTCTGGGGTGGTCTAAAACCTCTGCTCCGGAAGTGACGTCGATTTGCGGTTGGTCACCAACGCTAGCAAGACACCGAACACGACGAATAAACAATAATCCATTAGTGTTTTATCTAAAGCCATAGATATAAACACTATAAATCATCAAATATCAACAATAGAAAAACAGGATGAATTTGATAGAACTGAGGACAGTTGTCAAGAGGTGGGGCAGGGGCAGGGTGGCAGTGATTTAAATCACATTGATTTAAATCGTGATTTAAATCAATTGATTTTTTAAATAAATCAAATGATTTTTTAAAAAAAAATATTCATATTTATTTAAACATTAAAATTATACAATAAAAAGAAAACAGTTCCCAGCATTTTTCTTTATGTTTATAAAAATAAAGTCGGGTGGTAGTCCTTTTGTTAATGCCTTATTTTTGGGAAGATATGCTTGAGGAAGTATCCCCAAATGACTGGTGGAAATCATTATAGGGACACACTGATATAAATAGCAATAGTAATCTATTTAAGAGCCTCAGAGGTAAACTGTGTTAAGTCACCAAACCTATATTTTACATGAAGTCACTTGAAAGTTTTCCTCTTCATTGAAGGAATAGGACTTAACATGGTATAAAGCCATCTAGCAACCGATTGTGTAAAGCTGTGGACTTAACACTGTTCACCACTGATAAAACTTGACAATCTGTTTAAAAACACAAATTTTATATCGTATGAAGAAGTAAAAAATTGTGTTTTTTTAAAAAAAGTGACTTAACACAGTTTACCTCTGATACACTGATTTGCTCTGGGAACTGAAAAGGCTGCAAAGCTCATGTTTATGTTTCAGTTCTTATTTTGCAATTATTTTACTAACAACTTAACAATGTTATTAATCATTTTTGCAGACATTCATCATAAAAAAAATTAATATATAATATAAATGAAAAAAGTAAAAAAAAATCTGATTTAAATAAAAAAAATCGATTTATTTGATTTTTTAAAAAAAATCAAAAAAATCAGCCACCCTGGGAGCGGGTAAAAGGAACCCTCAATGAAGTAATAACTTTCACATCAACAACAACTCTACTAAACACTCTCAAATATCACCTAAACTCAACCAAAATTCTCACAACTTTAATTTTTTTGGAACTTTAAACTTTCATCATGGCCGCCATATTGACAACCACTGCAATAACTACACCGGGACCACGTGGCCTTCGAAATAACTGTCAACAACGTGGTGCACCTGAGACAACATCATAATGAGTCATGGACGTCCAAAAAATAAAGTACCATAAAAGGGACATGCAAAAATATATACACCATGTCCCCTTATCATGGATGAACGTCAGTGACCCCGACAGTTAATATAGAGAAATAAACTTCAAAGAGAATACTATGTCTGGGGCTGAATCGATGCACACCTCATAGACTTCAAAGGAAAACGCACAAGAGAAAATAGTAGAAACAGAAAAATGAAAAAAAAAAACTGAAAACTAGGAAGGATCAATTAAAAAATTAAAAGATTCGGAACCTGCCACCTTCAATTAAGCAATAAAGTTCTTGGGAAATCAACCCCTCCGAAAATCATAACAAACAATGAGGTACACTGGTGACCTTATTGAACAGTGTTTATTTGTCTTACTAAAAAAAAGACATTAAAAAGAGGAAGAGTTAATGGGCAACTTCACACCTCGGTGTGAAAGAAAATAACGGCCCGTCTCCCTCAGGACTCTTTTGTTTGTTTAAAATAATAAACGGGGACCTGCCTAATAAGAATTGGATCGGCACCTCTCGACATTTAATATTAGTGGGACAACCCCACCCACAATAAAAAATACGAAAAAACCAATTAGAGCAAGGTGTCCCATTCCAAAAAGGGCTGGTCCTTCTAACTCCCAAATTTTGAAAAATAATACATATAAAAGTAGGACCAAAACATGGTCAATCACTTCACTTGTTCATTTTCTTAAAGAGCAATAACCATCGCCCTCTTCATTTTTCGAATTCTTCAAATTTTCCTTAAGTTCTTGAAGTTTCTAAAGTTTTTATTTTTGCAAGTTTGTGTGTTATACCTTGTGCAATTCATCGAATTCTTGGGTGTTTGTGAATTTCGACAGTGCATCAACCACCCAGATATGCCTCTCTCCACCTCATGACTCGCAACCCCAATGCCGACCCGACGCAAGTCAACAGGAGCAACCGGGCTCCTTCCAACGTGGCCCTCTGCCACGTGACGACTTCAAATGAAGGGCTATGGCACCCCAACAGGACCTGCATGTCCAACTGGACCGTGACCATTGCCGCATGTATCGGACCCAATGAATGTGGCCCCGTGCCACTCTCCTCTGCCACCTCCGGGCCACCCTCCTGGGAGGTCTTCACACATGTCTCCAACACCTCCACCCTCCGCCGATTGTGCAGCCTTCTTGAGGAAGCAGAAGGCCATTAGAGACCTTCTGCAAGATGTAATGCAGGAGGGAGGCAATCCAAGGGAAGCACTGGGTCTTCCCCAAGAAAGTGCAAAACCAGCAGAGGCCCTGAGCAAGGGATCGGCCTCGAAGCGACAACGTCAGCGAGCCCGCGATATGGCCCGGTCCGCCTTGCGCCATGCTAGGCCTAACGTGGATACATCAAGTGAGAAAGGGCCTGCACCCACTGCAGTTTCAGAGCCAGCACGACCAGCTGCACCGCCCATACCCCATGCTGGGACTACTGTGGGGCAGTTACCACTGGATTGTCCATTCCATATGGCCACTTCCGGTGAGTGACTCCTTAGCAACCGGTGGGTCACTTGGCAGTGCAAAGTACGCTCTGCCAACACCCTCTACGTGGGACACTTCGACCTGGAGGAAGTGTTCCCTCGACTGGACCTTCCACCACGGGAGCGATATATCGTGGGGCTCTCCCGCCAGGCGAGCATACTCATCATGAGCGTGTTCCCAAACCAGAGGATCGCCGAAACCCAGAGCTTCGTTGGGGACAACGTCGATGCAGCCACGTCCGCCCTTCAGGCTCCCGGATGGAAAGACCTTCTGCACTGGTCGTCTTCACATCCCCGAACCGGATCCCCGCTGCAGGATCGCCGTTCTGTGGGACACTGCCTGGGCCATCCTACACAACAAGCGATCCTCTAGGAAGATCATCGGAGACCGGGACATCCACAACATCTTCCACCGGGATCTGCCGGACGACCAGGGTCAGTGGCTCTCTGCTGCCGCCTCTCACCGATGAGTCCAGTCTCCAAGGATTCATGGAGCAAAGACCTTCCCCACCCTCCACAGCAGGGATAGCTTCACCAGCCACATGTACTCATGGGGCCACCACCCGTCCGGGTGGTGACATTGAAAGAATTTATAAAAAATTAAAACATGTTATAAATGCCTTATGTATACCAGTAATTTTCTGTTTTTCGAAAGGTATTACATTTTAATAGGTGTTCGCCACCCGGCGAACTTTTAATTTTAATTGTTATATCAATTATGTTTTTCGTTTTCAGCCTTTTTATACGTTGGAGGACACTGGCACTTTTGTACTAGTGCCCTCTTAAACATACCTCTTTACAAGGTGCGTGCTCATTCACACGTGTCTCCCCTGCTTGCGTAACTTAAGCCTTCCTCCACCCTTGGCTGGAGTATGAGGACGTACTCCAAGCAAGGTTGGGGGTATGTAACACCCAGCAACTCCCGTTCCCGCCATTACCATAGCCTGGGGGAAACAAGCCCTGCTTGTCCACTTCCTCCTCTCCTAATTAATATTCTGATGGCAGATTTATACTTCTAGGACCATGGTCACTTGGACCTGGTTACACCTTGTAGGTGTACACAGGTTCCTTGTCCTTGTCTTTGCTCTAATTTGTATTACGTTGATTATTCCGTACCACATCATGGGCATGAGGATGCACCTTTGATAACCAATTCATTCTTGTAAACTTGAGTGTTTCCGTACAAGAATGAATAGTTTGTAATGGAAATCTGCATTGTCTTTATGTTTGGTGACTAATAGCTTCTCTACAGAGGCTGGAGACACCATAAGGCAGGAGACATACAATCCTGAAGCAGCTACAGCATCTTCAAGAATGGTAATCGCCACAAGAGAAGATGCATATCAGCATCGACTGAGAGAAGGATGGCCACCATCCTTCTGCATCGATTTCACCCCCATGCAGGAGGATGCGCGTAATCCAACTCCATCCAACTCTTTCTGTAGCTTGAATCTTCTCCGTGCGGGCACCGTGCGATACAGAGAAGAAACAAGCTATAGAAATCATAAGTTGGGTAAAAATATAAGGTTGACTTCAAAAGCTCACAAACCCGTCATAAATGACGGGAGCAAAATTCACAGGCAATTGTGCGCAGCATTAAAATTTCTTTTCCTCTGCCCTTTTATGACGTCAGACCAAGTAACAAACCCAATTAGAAATTGATGACGTTCATAAAAGGGCTGAGCAAAAAAAATTCTAATTGTGGGCACAATTGCCTGTGATAAAATGTAGTTTAATTTTGCTACTATTATCCCCTCCCCTTTTTATATTTGAAAAAGAAAATGAGATTTTCATTTTCTCTGGTGTGCGCATGTGCGTCATTTGTTCCTTATTTACTTCTTTCATTTCAATTTCAGTCACCCCCACTTAGTCTCCCTCCACGTTTCTCCCCCCCCCCGTAATCTACCCCACCCTTTCCAACCTTTTCCCCTCTAAAATTTAATATCATGGGGCTCTTGGATGTGGAGTGTGCAACATATAGTTGACCTTGAGAAAAAAAAGCGGTTCATTTATTCCTTTAAATTTATATAAATTCCGACGTGCTTCAATATTTTTGTCCTTGTTTGTACAGCATTAGCAGATATTTATATATATATATATATATAATTATATATATGTATGTATATATATATATATATAATTATTTCATTTATTTGTATCGGGATATTGACATTTGCCCTGTAGACACTTGCCCTACGGACATTTGCCCTAAAACCACTTTTTTGTTCTCACTTTTCATACGGTTTAATGTCTTTCGGTGGGTACGGTTTTTGTGTAATAGGTTTTTGCGTGCCTGTGGCGTACAAAAAACGCCAAATGACGTGAATTTACACTACTGATTAGGGTAAATGTCCTTTTAGGACAAGTTGTTTTAGAGCAAATGGCCCTTTTTGCAAGTGTCTCACAGCCATTTGTATATCTTTTTAATGAATAATATCGGCTTCTTATATGAAGGATTCGAGAGATTCGAAATTCGTGAGATTCGAGGGATTGGAGAACCTTATAGGATTCGTCCCACCGCTACAAAAAATACTAGCTCGGATAACACGGAACCTTGGATAATCGAGAGACCCTTAGATGAAGCTTGCGACATAAAAGAAATTAACAAAAAATTTACGATTTAGTAATTTCAGTCTGGTAAAAAGGGATAAAAAATGCACGAACCCTTTTGTTTAAATTGTTCAAAACATTTTTATTACCCCTTCTTTATGAACCAAAATTACAATTGATGCTAAATTTTGGGTAATCACTCCGACATAACAGGCTTCATCTAAGAGCAATGCAAGTATAGCTTTTTTATCAACCAAGCGTAGTTCTTTAAAAACATTTCATTCTATTCCAAATGAAATGAGGTATTTTGTCAAGATATTCCATAAAGAAAAGGGTACCACTACTAAATGGTAATATACAAAAATTAGAACGAAAGTCCGTCTTCGATGGGTGTGATAGTGTAACATAACATCTCAGATTGAGAACATTTCGCGATATACATTGCTTGATTAATACACAAAAACTCCACCTGGGACTTAACCAAGGACCTCTCTCTCACTTCTCTGACAAAGACATAACCAATTTTGCTACCAATGTAAATTGTGAGATCCAGGGTGACGTTTGCCATAACTCACTTGAGTTATTTCTTCTTTGAAAAAAGTGTGATGCAATAAAGCAAGCTTTCTTGGCTGCCAACTTTATGTTTCGGGGTTCTCGTGAAGTTTAAAGATTTTTTGCAAAAATTAGGTAAACAGAGGAAAATTCTAATGTATCCTACCAAGAGGCCCATCTAAAGATGTGTATTACTGGTTAATTTTCACAATTCTAGAGCGTATAGTTTCCAAGAACATTCGTGCACAAAGGAAGAGAGGGATAGAGAGTCAGCCCTTTGCAAATTATGACATTAGATTGTTATAAAAGATATCCGTTTTTATTACGTAACAAAATTACACAATGAGTGCTATACATTCAGCTAATAACAGCTGAAAACTTTAGTCTTCTCTTTTGTAGACACACGTTTAGGTCTTTTTGCCCTGTTGCCTTTACAGAAGCTTGGCTTGAAATACAGTTAATACAGTTATATATTAGTTCGTGATCCTTATTTACTTCCAAAAGTTACTATGCAGAAAGAGAATATCATCGCGGGCACTCGGATTTAAACTGGACTGTCGATCTTGAGCAACCAATTCAGCAATTCGAAAATCTCTTTCAGCATAAGAACTCGATGCGGGAATACTATGAACGTATTGTGCAATTTTAGTCAAATGGGGATAATATCGCTGATGCATTTTCCACCATTCAAGAAGATCGAACCCTTCCTCAGATCGTGTAATCTTACACGCCATGTATTTGCTTATTTCGTCCATTTCGATATCATCGTCGTCACTGTGTGAATCTTCAAAATCGGAAAGTGTTGCGGTCAACCTTTCACCTCTCTTCATTTTTTTCAATGACGATTTGCCCGTATTTTCGTTCAGTGTTGCAAGGATCTTATTATTAATTGGCTCTTCCGTTTCGTCGGTTTGTGTCTGCAGTGCCGAGATCTCCTTACAAGAAGAAATCATCTCTTGAGCATCGCCGAGAACCTTTCGTATCTCAACCTCGCTTTCTAATATACGCAAACTCTTTAGTTTAGGATGCAGGAACACTGCAATCTTGTGTAAGCTGTGGATCTCCACTTCTTGAACTAGAAATCGGTTCGCACTGTCTTTAAGAAATTGTAATATCTGACAGTCGTTACTCGCAGGTTGCAGATGCTTAAGAATACGCTTGTACCAAACTAATACGAGGTACAGCGTCGGAACGAAAGCATCTTCAAGTTCATTCATTGCGTCCGTAAACGGCTTCAAGAACTCGATCAACAACTGAAGGATTTCCTTGTTAATGCCGTAGATACGATGTACTTCGTTTTTTTCGGACAAGATCACTGCTATCTCGTTCCATTGCCCGTAAATAGAAGTAAACACCTCGAGCTTTCCATTCCAGCGCGTTTCAACATTGATAGATGGCAACGGACATTTAAGCCGACTTTGAAGTCCTGACCTCTCAAAGAAACCTACCAGAGACCGGCATGCCGTAACAAGATTATCGAAATGAATCGAATGATCCAGAACTGTGTTCAGAACGTTAACGGCACAGCTTAGCCGGTTCACGGACTTCAGAGCTGATACTAGAACACTGGAACTTTTGTCTGTGACAAACACAGAACGATCGACAGTTGGATACAAATCGAATCGCTTCAAAGACTGCTCAATAGCCGACTGAATTACTTCACAACTATTTTCACTATCGCCGTCGAGCTCTACAGTGCAAAGAACCCTACTTACAAGTCTAAATTCGCTCATGTAACGAATGGCAAAGCCTAAATGATTTACCAGACGTCTTTCATCGGTTTGCAACAGTAAAACTATCGCACCGCCGATAGTTTCGATTATTTTTTTAATTTCGCTCTTTACTCTGATTCGCATCTTATCGGAAATCGCTTTCGTATTGCTCGAAACAGTCGTAGGATGCGGTAACAATAAACTAGCGTCAATTTTGCCATGTTCAGCGCCGAAATTAACCAGACATTGAGCTAGTTCAATAAAACCACGACCGGAAATTGCTTCAAAAGGCCTAACATCGCGTACGATATACGTCACAGCAACGTTCAAAAGCGCATCTTTCATTTTCTTAGTTATAACAGGACTTGTTGTCGTCGTGTTCTCAACACCCGGCACGTTCTGTTTTTTTGCGGTTCCCCCCTTCGTCAAAGCAGTCGTGGCCGGACCAGCGCCGACAGTACATTTGTGTTTCAAAAGAGTTGAAGTTCCGCTTTTCCGACCGTAAAACGAATATACTCGCTTGCACGTTTCGCAGGCAACGTAATCTTTAACTAGCTCGCCGTTTTCGTTTAATATCTCTCGAAACTGTTTCCAAACAGCTGATTTTCCCTTCTCTTTACGTCTCAACGTGTAATCTCCATTAACGCACTTCCTTTTAATAAATTTGCTATCCATTTAGAGAGTAACCGGTTAATTATCGGTATTGCCAAATAAACACCAACTTTAATGACGTCATTGACGTCGTAATTGATCACAGTAAGTCAGTAACCGATTACACATTAAAAATCAAAGTCTAACAAAATGAAAGTCACCGGTTAAAAACTGTGATAACAAAACATGACCGATTATTTTGCGGCACTAACACAGGGTATTAACACAGGTACAAAGCGGTGAGCGGTCACAAACTTTGTTCATCCGCACATAAAGAAAACGAATTCCTCTAACTTTCAATATGTTAATGTATACAAATAAATTAAACAAATTTCGACTGTGTTTTTTATCGAATGTGACACACAAACATTATATAATGTTCGAATTCATACACAAAATACAAATCATAATTTTCGATCCGCATCCACAGTTATGACGTCAAATTAATACTCTAAAATGGCGCCCGCGTAAAGCGAAAAACCACGAACCAACTGAAAGACACATAAAACATCCCCTCCGTTCATGCCTATTTATAACTAAAAACTAATTATTACTTAACATAGAATACACGAAACCGTCATTGTAAGAACTAAACACTTCACGGTTCCGACCCAAAAAAAAAACCGAATCCGCACCCACCAATCTTCATTAAAGCGGGTCTATAAACTAATCCGCCAAAATACCATAAAAGCTACCTATCATTACCCGCAATCCTCAACATAAACGAGCCCAGCGCCTATTGTTAACATAAAAGTGCGAGGCTATGTATATAATACAAAAGGGGAGAAGGGAAGAAACCAAAACGCAAGGCGCCGACAGACTTTAAGACTTCTATGGACGGCATCTGTGCTAACAGGCAAGTAAAGACAGGAAGATACAGTGGGTAGCCCTACCCTTTTATGAGTGTCAGACCAAATATCAACCAACTGGAAATTGAAATGGGGTGGCAAGTGACGTCAGACCACATAACAAACCAATTAGAAGTTGCAGGTCCTCATAAAAGGGGCGGGACAAAAGACTATCTTACTGTTTTTACTTGCTTATTAGCACAGATGCCGTCCATAGAAGTGCAAAAAGTGAATCATTGGGCTCAATTAAGGCCTACTATAATACTCTTCTCTCTGTCATAAGGAGAATAGTAGACTGACATCTTGCCACTAGAAAATAGAGTAGCTTTTTAAGGCTATGCATACAATTGATAACATCACAACAAATTGAACAAAGCTGTCCTAATAGCTTTTTTTTTTCAGTTCTTTATGATCCGCGTTTATTCGCTGGTTTATCTTGGGTTTTGTCATAGCCTCGGATAGATACAGGCCTGCCGGTTTCGAAATTTAGATACCAAGGAGGTTAGAAGCCCTCCTTGTTAGATACCCGTAAAATAGTCGCCATTTGCCCAATGTACTCGCCAGGCGGCGCAACCTGTGAATGCTTACAAATGTCATTTTGTTGTGTATTCTATTGGTTTTGACTCGTTGTTTAAAATTGTGCTATACGGTTATTTCTTAAGAAAAATTAAGTTGGTTTTCAATTTTGTTTATTTTATTAATTTGTTCAAAAAATGTGTATGTTCAATGTAAGTGATTTTTTTTTAAAAAAAATCTGATTTTTCCCCCCACAATATTTTTTTTTTATTTTTCTTTTTTTTTTAAAAAAATGCAATTTTTAAATTTGCTATAAATCCCACATATAATTTTAATTTAAATATATTTACATAATTTACAATAAAAACACTTAGGAATTTCATTAATTGGCTAATTAAAATGCATATTTTTTTAAATCGAAATGTTGACCAATTTGAAATGGAAATAATATTATTGTTAATATTAAACACTCCTGCTGGAAAGCCAAGTGAACTTTTTTGCAAACAAAATTATTATAATTTTTCTCAAAATTGAACTTTGAAGAAAGTTGGAATTTACAATATAAAAATGTATCATATAAATATATATGAGCTATTCCTCACTAATTCACCCAAAATTTCAAATTTTGTTGCTTGATCATCACAGATGTTAATGTAAAAAATCATAACACAACTATAACATAAAAAATACTTTAACTTTTTTTGTTTTTAAATCGGGCAATAATTATTGGAGAATTGGCCCTTTGAAGTTTCGCTGTTTTGCTGAAAATGATGTAAATTCAAAAAATGCTAACTCCAAAACTACTAAAGATAGAAAAATGGTTGATAGCTCAAAATAAACATCTTAACTGTGGGAAGAAAAGAGTACTTAATCATCTTTTCATTATTTTAAAATTTAGGGTGTCAAATTACACGTTCAATTTTTAGCATTTTGGTCAAATTTGAACCCACTTTAGGTCGTGTTGAGGTCAAAAGTCAGGGTTCATATTTTTTTGCAGTTATGTACTTGGGTCTACTCTAGTATTTGGCACTATTACTTTGATTGAACTATGGCTGCAACATAATAAAAAAATTAGCCAAAACTTCGAAAAAAAACAATTTGGGTGACTTTTGACCCTGATTTTCGCCCTGTGGCGGTCCACCTACAAGAAAACTATGCTTTGTGAGAGTTCATTACATTTTCTATCCATTGATGTAAAAACCATAGATGACATTTTACAGGTGAAGAAGTGGCAATTTTTCAAAATTTGAAAAATATTTTTAACTTTTAATATAAATTGTAACAAAAAATGTGCATTAAACATATGCAAATTAAAAAACCTGTAGATTGCATAGGAAATAATACAATACATCAATGTTTTTAATGTATAAACTTTCAATTGGTCACTTTTTTAAAAGGTATAGGTGGAGAGAACCCATTTTTTATATAGTAATACATATCCTTGTGAAAGTCACTAAAATATATAAGCCATGTGTAATGTTGTGTATGCAGTGTATGTACGTTATGTATAATACATGTGCATACACAATACATGTATGTATGAAACATGTATGTATTGTATATGAAAAGTGACCAATTAAAAATTTATAAATTAAAAATTGAAATGATTGTGTTTATTGCATTATAGCCTATGTAATATACATGTTGTTGGATTTGCATGTGTTTAATGCACTTGTTTTTTGTTATAATTTATATAAAAAGGTAAAAATATTTTCGAAACTTTGAAAAGTTTCTTCACTTGTAAAATGTCATCTATGGTTTTTACATCATTGGAAAGACAATGTAATGAACTTTCACATAGCATAATTAGTTTTTTTGTAGGTGGACCGCCACAGGGCGAAAATTTGGGTCAAAGGTCACCCAAATTGGTTTTTTTGAAGTTTAGGCTAATGTTTTTATTATGTTGCAGTCATAGTTCAATCAAAGTAATAGTGGAACACACTAGAGTAGACCCAAGTGCATAACTGCAAAAAAATATGAACCCTGACCTTTGACCTCAACACGGCCTATAAGGGGGTTCAAATTTGACCAAAATGCTAAAAATTGAACGTGTAATTTGACACAATAAATTTTAAAATTATGAAAAGATGATGAAGTACTCTTTTCTTCCCACTATTAAGACGTTTATTTTGAGCTACCAACCATTGTTCTATCTTTAGTAGTTTGGGAGTTAGCATTTTTTACATTTACATCATTTTCAGCAAAACAGTGAAACTTTGATGGGCCAATTCTCGAAAAATTATGGCCTGATTTAAAAACAAAAAAGTTAGAGTATTTTTTATCTTCTAGTTGTGTTGTAATTTTTTAATTAATATCTGAGATGACTGAGCAACACCTTTGGGTGAATTAGTGAGGAATAGCTCATATGTATATTAATACACATTTATATAATATACATATACATTATAAATTATATATATATATGTATACAATAATTTAGTAATAATTTACAATTAAATTATAACAAACTAAATTAACTAAATATAATTACGATTAACATGTTCTAGGTGTGATTTTTCTCTTAGGTTAGTATAGGAGGCTATGGCCAAACCTTAGTTTTCAGCATCGACTCAAAGCGCCTCTAGTGTTATTTAGATGCGTAACCGGCGCCATTTTAATGCCCCATAAAGTCAATGGGAAGCGGGCAGGCCTGTATCTATAGGAGGATATGCTTTTGTCTTTTATAATCAAAACTAGGAAAGCTTTACACTTGAGCGCTCGAAGAGAGCGCCGTGTGTTAAGATTTCCATAGTAGTTTCTAGTCTCCAGACGCTACTTACAGTAGGCCGTCGCTAACTTTTAGCTAACACGACTGATTGCTATACAAAGCGATACACAATAGCCTCAAATACAACCCCAAAGACAGGCCCTGGACTCATGGACATCATGTCATGACATTTAACATAGCTCCCTACGGGCGTGAGATCACGATTTGGGTGTCTTAGAGGCTATTTTCAAACAAACTTACTCGTTTAAGAATGAAGCCATATTTACAAGCAGTCAGCTGAATCACATATCATACACAATAGGCCTATAATATTGCGATACTGAAGAGAGAACATAGAGAGAGAGAGGGAGAGGAGGAGGAGGATTCGTTACGTACACGAAGGTAATATGGCGGTTCTAAGATAGCAAATTGTCATAAATAGCTCATAACCTTATAACAGTCACAAAAAGCAAATTTCAGAAAGAAAAAAAAACAGTGCAATGGGTGGCAATCGTGAGCTGTGTTCAGTTTGATGCAATTTTTGAAATGGGAGCAAAACAAAACATGGAATTATTTTACACGGGCTTTCCTGATGTGGTGAAAAACAATTGTAATTGTCTGATACCATGGCAGTTATTTTTTTTTTTACAACGACCGAGTTTTATTACTTTAGGATATGCAGTTAACATATAATGTGGTAGGTGACATTAATGTAATATATATATATATATATATATGAACCCAATAGTCTCGACTCGAGAGGGGGGTGTCTCTCCTGAATATAATACGAGCGTACATGTATGTAATTACCATTATTACCCAACAAACTCAAAAATTAACTTAAAATATGATTAAAAAAATCACCTCCATTGATAAAAATGAATTCCAATTATTATTAGTTATTATTACTAAGATCTTCGAGCCCGTAGACACTACATAGTTACATGGGCAATGGCGTAGCGAGGGGAGCGTGTGTGTGTGGGGGGGGGGGGCGGTCCGCCGCGGGCGGCACTTTTTTGGGGGGCGGCACCAACGAAAAGAAAAGTTTTTTCGTTTTAGTGTCGGGATTGTAAGAAGAGTCTGCCCTTAAAACACAAAAAAATAAAAATAAACGGGAACCATAAAAGAAATTATGAAATTTTTGTCGCTCGCTGCGCTCGCAGAATGCATTCGGAAATGGGTCGTACTAAAATGTGTGCCTTTTAGTACGACCCTTCCAACACTTTTTTTAAACTCCAGATGGAAAATTGATAATTGACCTTTAATAAGTAATTACTATCTGGAACTGTTTTATTTAATAATTTCATAATTAATATAAAATTCTATAAACCATTTCCTTCACTGGGTATCGATAATATCGATTATAGCTCCTCACAGACCAGAACCCTGTTTGCGTCACTGATGTGTATTGTATTGTGTTGTGTTTTTATGAAGGAGGGGCGGCAAACTTCAGGACCGCCCAGGGTGGCACAAACTCTAGCTACGCCACTGTGCACGTGCCCTAAAGACGTGGTCAATTTGGTGGTCTCCAAAGTTGCTCAAATTGGCTCTAGCAACCGAATGGCAATTTCAAACGTCATGAAAATATTTCGTTAGCGTGGATCCGAGACTACAGCAGAACAAGGAACGGAAAGCTGTTCACGAACAGCGTGGACGGTCCCCCCCCCCCGAACATTTCTTGTAAAGGTGGGTGGTACACGTCCGAGCGCGAACGGGAACGAGGCGGCTGCCTTGTTTGTTAACTGCTTCGTTCCGAACAAAGTCACCCGAGAGAACCGAATCGCTTTTGATGTACCGACTCGCTTCGGAAAGATGCCGAGGCATTTTGCCGCGCTTCGGATACAAGTACACATTTCCGTGCTCATGCGTCCTCACCTTGCCTCGTTCGCACTCAGATGTGTATCCATCTTAAAAAAATTTGTTAGTTGTTCTGGTTCGGCTTCGATCCACCAGTTGTCGGCTTTTGCCCGTCATATTAAAGGATGTTATTATGTTCGTGTTGGGGCGAGGAGACGTTTGGACATCTCGGCTAACATTTCCCCGAACATGCATTTATCAGGTTTAATTAATACCAACTGGAAACACGTTGCGAGCATGTTCTGTCCAAGTTTGGACTCTCTGGCCACAGCGAACCGAACAACGAACATGTTCGATTCGTTGTTCTCTTAAAGTCTGGGCCCACAGTTACCCGAAGAACATATTAAAGAATTACACTAACAATTTTTCTTAAAAGCTGGAAAATAATCTCATAGAAATTATTTGTGTTTATATAAAATGGACGCTTTTCGAGGTCAATGACCTCTAACGTTGATCAAACAAATTAGCATCATAATTCAAACCCACAGGGAGGGTGTCCCTAAAACGCAGAAACTACAGAAATCCATTCAAAATACGCCAAATTAATAAGAAAATTGAGAAGTCCGTTTAATCGCAAAATTACTTCGAAGAAATCTCCGCAAAGAGCGCTAGCATCGTTTTTTCTATTGAACCCATAGACCCAAGGTTAAAGAAAAAAATGTTAATTTTTAAAATACACACAGTCACAGCAATATGTTTATTTTTCGTATTTAAAGTTGTCCAATATTAAGTTTTCAATGTGCAATGTTCACCTTAAATATATGGTGATCTAGTGATAGAATGACAAAATAATTTCATTTTTTGCGTCCCCAAACCTCCTGCGCCCACCCCCCCCCCTGCAGTTGCGGGTCTGGGGGGGTCCCTAGCTACGCCACTGAAGTGCGGTTCTATTTTTAAAAAATATTTCAAAATCGCGAATTTGTGACTCTTATGTTAAACTCCATTGAGTACGACCCAAACAAGTAAAAAAAAACATTCATTAAAAATACTCCTAAAAATACGTAAAACTAATTTTAAAAAAATCAGCACGTGCGCCAATGTATTGGTTTCACTATGGATTTGCTGTGTTTTTTTAAAAAAATTATTTTTAGGTATTTTACGAACGCGTACTCAATGGAGCATAAGAGTTAGAAATAAGAGTTAGAAATTCGCGATTTTGAAATAGTTTTTAAAAATAGAACCGCACTTACCAATTTTTTGTCATTCTATCATTCTATCAGCATGTATTTAAGGTGCACATTGCATTTTGAAAACTTAATATTGGACAACTTTAAATATGAAAAATTTTGAATGGATTTCTGAAATTCCTTATTAATATTAGACGTACTAATTCTGAATGGATTTCTACATTTTAGGGTATTCCATAGTATTTTTACATAATAGATATTGCATAAGAAGCTAGAAAATACCTGGAACAGTAGATATGGATAAAAATAATAGGTAATGCACTCTTAATAAAATGATAATTGAGTTATCAAGAGTCACTGATTATTTTTTTTTTACGTCGTGATGTTTATTAATTTTTTTAATTTCCTGGGGGAACCTTTACTTTCGCCTGACGGAACAAATTTGCGAAACGCTGATTTAGCGTATTCTTAGGCTGGGTCCAGACTACTTGAGCTCGTTCTTGGTGAGGTGGCTCGTCGACAAGCCCAAGTAATGTGGACGGACTCATGGGCAGCGATACAAGTAGCATGACTAACGCAAGCCAGGGGCTCGTTGGTTCCGCCTGCAGTCGGCACATCAAAGAGGTGCTTCATCAAGACTTGCAAGTCATTGGACGGAGACAAGCACTATTTAGTTGACTCGCGGTACTTTCTCCTAACAATGAGTGCATGATATGGTAATCAACACTTCATTGTCGCTCGTTGGATCCGCACGAGTCAAAGCCTCTGGAGTAACTCAGCCTCAAAAGTAACTCAATCCTCAGTTGATATGAGCCCGAGTCTGACGAGCAAAAGCCCCTGCTCAAGTAGTCTGGACCCATCCTTAGAGTGTTGCTGTTTGTAGAAGCAACTAGGCTTCTATAATGCTTCTATGAGCTTAACAAAGGTATCCATAAAGTAAATGGGATATAGACATTTGCAGTAAAGACACTTGCCCAAAAGCCATTTGCCCTAAAACCAAATGCCCTAAAAGGATCTTTGCTCTAAAACCATTTGCCCTAAAATCACTTTTTTGTTCTCTTTTCATACGGTTTAGTGTCTTTTGGTGGAGTAGGGCCTACGTTAAATAGGTTCTGCACTCAAAAAATGCCAAATGACGTATGTTTAGGCTACTGGTTAGGGCAAACGTCCCTGTAGGACAAATGTCCTTTTAGGGCAAGCATCCCACACCCAAATTAAAGGCGCCCATAATCTCGATTCTAACCACCTTTAATGTCTACAAACGTGTGTTTAGAACAATAAAAGTTGCAATCGGTTCTTGAATGTTGTGGCCAATATTAAGGACTTTTAAGTTTTTATTTTGCACCCTTTTGAATCTTGCTAATGTGCTTGACATATGTTAAAAAGTTACTGACCTGAAAAACGTCCATTTTGCTAACCGCCTTTCATTTTTTCAGGAACGTTGTTTGTGGGTTTTTCAATGAATGAGTATTTTCATAACGTTTCCATTGCCATTTGGCACGTGCCATGAGACGTGGTAAATTGTCTAGTTCCACTGTTACTTAAGAGGAGATCAGCATAGCCGAGATGAGGTATGATGCAATACCTGGTATAGCTGTTTAAACATGGTGTGTTCGGTTGCATTTACATATTCTCTTTCCGTGCACAGTTATTTCTGAAACGTAATGTAAAGTGCAATAGGCACTCAAATATACTGTAAATCTACTGATATTTTTGCGGAACCAAATTTTGATTTCTACTATTTTTTAAAAACAAAAATTCTAAAAATAGCCTACATGCTAATTTCCATAGACAATTAGAAACGAACAAATTGACTATGGAGATTAGCATGTAGGCTATTTTCAAACGTTTTATTTTTATTAATAGAAGGAATCATAACTAGGTTATGCAAAATAATCGGTGGATGAACATTGTATTTTGAGTGCTTTTCGCACTTCAAATTATGTTTCAAAAATAACTGCGTGCAAAAAGAGAACGTGAACCAAAACCGAACGCACACCATGTTAAAGGTCTATACCAGGATATTGCATCATACCCGATCTCAGTCTCTATATAAAAACTAGAAGCATGTCCCTCTGCCATAGGCCTTTATGGCTGCTTGCAGAGTAATTTTTCAAAATTCAAAAAGACGGGGATTTTGGAATGGGGGATCCTATACGAATAGGAGATGTTGCCCGTCCCAGGACGTTAACCTTTTAAATAAATATATGTTTAGGTATTATATAACGGATGTATACCACCATCTAGCAGGGAAAGGTTATAAATAATAGTTATCACTGACACAACATCAAAGTGTTAATGCCATTGCAAACGCCATCTAGCAGAATAAAGGTATTACGGCTACCACTGGCACAACATCAGAAGATTCCAGACATAGAGAGAGAGAGAGAGAGAGAGATGTGGGTGCTTATAATAGTAATTACATTGAAATGTGTATTAATGTAGATGCTGGCACCATCTATTGGTTATTTTCGTAAACTGAGCCAGCCAGATCGCCTCGTAAATGGCTTTAGCAAGGAAATGGTAATTGATAATTCTGTAGGGTCAATGAAAACATCTCCATACTCGAAGAACATGCTGAGAATTATACAATTTTCCTTCAAAGCTGAAAGGTGGTGCTGAAGAACGAAAGGTATTCAGATGCATCTAATGCCGTCATGCAACACTTGCACGCTGAAATGTCGAGGTTCTTACATGTCCCAGTCAACAATGATATAATTAGGTGACTAACAAAAAAGATGCAATCCAATGTGAAAACCAATTCAACCAATTCTCTCAATCCAATCCAAAACAATTTATACAAGAAACAAAGAAACCTCAATTCTCGGTAAGGTCCCGATTTTTACGAGCATGAGGATCGAGACAATGTACACTACCAGCCAATTTTACAATGCATGTCAATTCGATTCCGAACCAATCGATTCAATTAAATACACCTGCAATCAGCTCGAAAGCCATGTGGCAGGGAGGGATTGCTCCCAATCACGACTGATTGTCATTATTTAAAAATAAGACATCATCATGAAATTGAAATCGTCCTAACAAAGAACTATTCACAGGAAGAGAATTCCATAGTCTAATAACATTAGGAAGAAAAGACCAAAAATATGCATCAGTCCTAGCCATTAATTCTTTGAAAGTTTTTGAATGCCCAAATCTACCTTTACGAGAATTTCTAGTTAGGCAGGGTTAGCCATTAAGCAGGGTAATGTTATCACAAGACAGCAAACGTCCCAGAAGAGCGAGGCTTTGCTCATTTCTTCGGCCTGCTATGATTCAAATTCTAGCTCTTGGAGCATAGACGATACACTGTCAGTATACGCACACCGTCCCTTTACAAATCTTGCAGCCCTACGCTGCACCATTTCTATTTCTTGTTTTAGATTATTTCTAAATGGGTTCCAAATTGGGGAACAATATTCTAAGATAGGTCTAACTAGGGTAAAGTAACAGACCTTCTTTACATTTTCTTTACAATGTTTAAGGGTGCATTGGACAAACCGCAGCCTTTGGTTAGCTTTGGCAACTGCTTTGGTTATATGATCTTCTAATCCAAGACACGTTTGAAAGGAAGACAGTTAACAATTCCAGCAAAATCTCGTCAAGACATTGCCAACCACAAACATCTGTGCACATCTATCATACGCCATCAAATAGGTTAGCTACCTGTAATAAAAAATCCGAACAGTCATTCCAGCCCATCACTATTTGGTCAAGAGCCTTCCGAATTATTGTAAGCTCTAATAATATAATTAATACTGACTGACCTGATTAATAATGACTGACCAGTGTTTCGAAAAAACGTTTTGCAACCACCATCTAAACGAAGGTGTGAGGTGGGTTGAGACACTAAAGCATGTCACTTTGTTGCAGAAGTAATGGCATCCTGGGAAAAAATTGCTGTTCTGCATATGATTAAGGAGAATAAAAATGTCCTGTTTGGTACCTTTTCTAACGAAATAACCAAACAATCAAAATGTGAGATGTGGACTCAAGTGAAAGATTTGGCCGAGTCCTTAGGACTGGTTAGTGGAAAGCCTTGGCAATATGTACGAGACACAATCTGGCCAAACTGGCGTAAAAGGACATTGGTAAGTAAACAGTACACGAGTTGAAAATGGTACCTATCGGGCATCCAACGTGTAGATTGTGAATTACGACACTCTTGTGTACACATCATCACTCATAACTATTTCCTCTGTTGGTATAGGCAAAACGAGATAATGTCCGAACGGCAGGTACAGGGAAAAAAACTGGACTCACAGAGATAGATCACTTAGTTTTGGACATTCTCGGAAATGAGAACATGGAGATTACGGGATTGAGAGTTACCGATTCGTTCGATACCAACGAAAGTGAAATTCTAAACGAACACGATCCATCTCTAGACCTAAACGATTCGTTTGATACTCCACCCGTGACAGTGGTCGAAGGTACATCTGATACGAACACTTCGGCAATGGAAGGTTGTGAATTACGGAATATAGATCTATAAATATAAAACAGTTCATATAATATAACTTTTGCACATCATACTAGGCAAGCCCAGAAATGTTACAAAAGGCAGACGTCGAACCCCTACGCCCGAAGCTGACGACGAGGAAAGGAAAAGAAGGAAACTTAATCTACAAATTGACTTTTTTGAATTAAGTAATCGAAAGTTAAAGCTAGAAAACACTGAATGTGAAGCTGACGAGGCGATGAAAAGAAGAAAACTTGATCTCCAAATTGAATTTTTTGAATTAAGTAATCGAAAGTTGAAGTTAGAAATCGCTGCACGCGAAGCTGAACAGATGAAGAAAAGAAGAAAACGTGATCTCCAAATTGAATTTTTGGAATTAAGTAATAAAAAGTTAAAACTAGAAATCCTTCAGTTAGAACAGACGTTACGTATTCCGAGATCTAAGTATACGCAATCGCTGCCTAATAATTCCGTTCACGAAAACGGAACAAATAATTGTATCATCAACTTCAAAGAAGAAAATGTAACAATTAATGACGATGAAACTGAAGATGTTATTTTATCATAGTGAAATAATATATAAATATATATATATATAGGCCTATATTCAATTCATTTGTATTTTACGTGTGTACGCATCATTAACGTAAATAAAGATAAATGAAAAAGTTACGTTGGACGGTTCGAAAGTGATTCGTTAAGTGCTCTCTGGATGCTATGAATGTTGTGATTTATTCGGTTCAAATACATTAGAGTGGGTCTAGTCTATAAGAAGAGAACAACGAACCGCACACTTGTTCGCGAACAGCGTGGACGGTTTTTCCGAACATTTCTCTGTAACAATTTTTGCTCATAATGTTCTGTTCGGAACCCTAGCTGATCCACGAGTTGTCGGTTTTTGCCCGTCACATCAAAGTTTGTTCATGTTCGGACCAGGCGTAGTTTGGACGTATTGGCGAACATTTCTCCGAACATCTAGTCATTGGTGGTTCTGACGACAGCAGCCGAAGTTACCAATTCGGAACATGTTGCGAACCTTTTCTGTTCATATTTGGACACTCCTGCCCAATCCAACAGAACAACGAACATGTTCTTTGGAAATGTTCGCGAACATGTTCTGTTCTAAGTCTGGACCCGCCCTTAGAGGTTGACACACCATAGTTTCTATATTGGTCGAAAGACTCGAAACTGTATATTGCACCTACTGCATTATGCAAAATATAAGTTATCGTTTAAGGGAAAGAAAGCTACCATGGTATCAAGTATTCACTGCTGTTTTTAGCATCAGGGGGCTCAGGTGAAAGGTTTTTTTTATGGATAATTCGGGTAAATAAACATTGCTCCCTATGAGATTTTGCTATGCACATCAAACTGGATACAGAAATCCTCACAAGTTTTTCGATTTTCATAGTGTTCATGCACCACCTAGGCTGATAAAGTTGCTAGCGTTAAACCGTTTACATGGTGCTGCTGCTGTTAAAAAAAGTACGAAGTCGCGAGCGTTCGTCTCCTGCAAATGAAACGAAGTTTGCTCCCGGCCGACCTTATTCTGCCGCGCAAGTGCAGTAGCTCAACAATTCGCCAGTTGCCCACTGATTAATTCGCTACCGTCCTGACAGGGTGCTTCTTTTAAAGCTGCTACTAATAAAATCAGTGCCGGCTAGTAGCTGGATGCGAGCGATAAAGTTGAACATGTTCATTGTTCAACTTTACCGAGCGAACACACAGGACGCCAAGAATTCCAAATTTTAAACGCTACCGAATAAAAGGAGCTGCGTCTTTATAAGTGTCTTTGGAAGTGTTTTTAACAGCGAATTTAGAAACGTATCCGAGGCGAACAAAAGTAACACGACGTAAATCCACGCTTTAAGGGTGCTTTACACGGTGATACCTTTGACGCTAGTCGCTGGCTTCTTTTTTCACTCACCCAAGAGCTAATTTCTGGCTGATAAAGCCGCTTGTATTAAACTGGTGCTAGTCCAATGTACGAAGTCGCAAGCGTTTAAAGAGAAGTTTAAGGGGACAGCCAGCCTTCTCGATCAAGCACAGTAGCTCAACAAGCCAGTTTTTACCAGTGAATTCAGAAACCTGTCCAACGCGAACAAAAGCAACACCATGTAAGTCAAGCTTTAGACAAGAATATTTAAAAATAATATATTAAGGATATGATTGGCATTACGAAGCGAAGGAGCTTAATATGATGCAATGTGGGAAGATGCTCATCAATTAGTTGCAAATGCGGTACAAAAGTAGCTAGCCTGCACATGATCTAAAAAAGCCTAATAAATGGCCTACCGGTTAGGAAGATTTTAACTGCACGTGACATTTGGCTGAATACATTTTTAAGAGGCTACATCACAAAATTACTTCGAAAAATTTCCGCAAAGAGCGCTAGCGTCGTTTTTCTATTGAGCCCATAGACCAGATGTTAAAGAAAAAATGTTAATTTTTTAAACTACACAGTCGCGGCGGCAATGTTTATTTTTCATATTTAAAGTTGTCCAATATTAAGTTTTCAAAGTGCAATGTGCACCTTAAATATATGCTGATCGAGTGATAGAATGACAAAAAATTGGTAAGTGCGGTTCTGTTTTTAAAAACTATTTCAAAATCGCGCTCGTAAGCAAAAAACATCCATTAAAATGCTCGTAAAAATATCTAAACATAATTTTAAAAAACCACAATTAAACCTCAGTGAAGCCAACACATTGGCGCATGTGCTGACTTTTTTTCTGTTTTTTAAAAATGATTTTAAGTATTTTTACAAGCACTTCAATGGATGTTTTTTCTTATTTGGACATACTCAATGAAGTTTAACATAAGAGTTAGAAATTCGCGATTTTGAAATAGTTTTTAAAAATAGAACCGCACTTACCAATTTTTTGTCATTCTATCACTCTATCAGCATATATTTAAGCTTAACATTGCATTTTGAGCTATCAAAATTGGACAAATTTAAATATGAAAAATAAACATATTGCCGCTGTTTCTTTAACATTGGGTTTATGGGCTCAATAGAAAAACGATGCTAGCGCTCTTTGTGGAGATTTTTCGAAGTAATTTTGTGATGTAGTCTCTTAAAAGAAAATATGCAGTTCGTGAACAACACGATTTCCAGTTTAAATTCCGAGGAGAAGCTTCTTACCTTCATGAAGTAGAAAACGTTACATCAGAATGACATCACATATCAACCTCCTCGTTTGTTCGTCTTCAGGCTTCACGAAGAGAAGCTTCTTTTCCAACTTAAACAGGACATAGACATCTTCAAACATGCTAATGTGCGAACACTACTCTCGAACGTTTTAGAAATACTAAAATGGCAGATAAAACGTGTAAAAGACGGCCAAATTTCAGTGAATCTGAAATAGATGTTCTTACCGAAGAGTATGGAAAACGGGCCCATATTATTGAGGCACAACTGTCATCTGGTAAAAAGGCAGCTGCATGGGAAGAAATTTCAGCCCTTGTAAATGCTGTGAGTAAAGTAAGAAGGGATGCAAATGAGGTATGTGGCTACCATAAACACAACACCGTTGCGTTTTTATTAAGAGGCTACATCGCAAAATTACTTCGAAAAATCGCATTGTTTTTTCAATTGAGACCATAGACCCAATGTTAAAGAAAAAATGTTAATTTCTTAAAATACACAGTCGCGGCAATATGTTTATTTCTCATATTTAAAGTTGTTATTTTTGAAGTTTTCAAAGTGCAATGTTCTTCACCTTAAATATATGCTGATCTAGTGATAGAATGACAAAAGTACGTTTACATTATTAAAAACAATTTCAAAATCGCGAATTTCCAACTCTTTATGTTAAAACCTCCATTGACTACGCCTAAAAAAACATCCATTAAAATGGTCGCAAAAATACTTAAAAATAATTAAAAAAAAAACAGAAAAAAGCAGCACGTGCGCCAATGTGTTGGCTTCACTGTGGTTTTAATTGTAGTGTTTTTAAAATTATTTTTAGGTATTTTTTACGAGCACTTTAATGGATGTTTTTTTTTTTGCGTCAAGTCAAAAAGCCGTTTTTTTTTCTAGTAATTTTGAAATAGCTTTTAAAATTAGAACCGCACTTACCAATTTTTTGTCTTTCTATCACTCGATCAGCATATATTTAAGGTGCACATTGCACTTTGAAAACTTAATATTGGACAACTTTAAATATGAAAAATAAACATATTGCCTGGCGACTGTGTGTATTTTAAAAATTAATATTTTTTCTTTAACATTGGGTCTATGGGCTCAATAGAAAAACGATGCTAGCGCTCTTTGCGGAGATTTTTTCGAAGTAATTTTGTGATGTAGCCGCTTAAACAATATAATTCATGAATCTATTTTTAAAAAATGCATTAGGTTCGACGTAAATGGACTTGTATGAAGAGCAATGCAAAAGCAAAAGGAACAGAAATACGATGCGAGCGAAGTCAAAGGGAGACGACGTTACAAGTCGGAGATATGGTATTGTCGCCTACAGATATAAAAGTGTCCGTAAGTCCAGAGGAGTCACTGTCCGGAAATGCGAGTGGTTTAGATGTCAATGGACACCTTCTGGATTCACTTAACGGTGGTTATCAATGTTATACATGTAAAAAGCAACGTACAGACCAAGCTCGCGAGCTGTTCTAGAACAGTTCGCAAACAGAAACGGAACCCGGTTTAGACGAGAGCTCACGAACAGTTATAGAGCTGTCTACAAACCGGTACAAAGTAAGCTCCCGAGGCGGTACATCAAAGGGTTGGTTCTCGAACATTTGCCGAACAGAGAACCCGGTCTAGACTAGAGTGAGCGCGTCTCTCCAGTTTATAATAATTATTGCACACAATTTGTGTAAAATTATTACAATCAAATTTAACAACGCTGAACTCCTGACGAACTAACAAACCAAATCTCGAAAGACGTTATGTTTGCGAGCAGCTCTCGGACAATTCTCGAGCTGTTTACAAATATCTAATTTTGGTCTGTACGCTCCTTTATAAAAAATACTAAAATTGGTATAATATGTTTTATTTTATGTCCGTTTTACGTCTAGAGAGCCGTAGAGGTGTTCAGGAAGACAGAAATGTTGCATTAGCATTTATTACACACGAAAATGGAATTGTGTGCGACATTGCTCCAATCACAATGCCTAAAAAAAGCACAGATAATGTTCATCTAAAGGATAAATCAAAGCTAGAACCCTCTTCAAGAAAAGACCAATCTGCAGAACATCGTTTAGCTATTGCAGAGGAGCGAATTGCCAGTGCTTTAGAAGATATTGTTGAGCTTGGACAGCAATTCTTAAAAGCATATGTTGATTTAAAAGAAAGAGAACTACTAATTAAACAAAAAAAAGTTTAAAGGACTTTCATTTTACACCCTTGCATTTAATTATTAAAACATGTTCACTACACCCAAAAAAAAACATGCCTTTTGTCTGTTTATTTAAATATAATTCTGTATCATTCCTTGATTTGCACGGGACTGTTCTAGAAAACTAATGGCTCGGTACTAGTCAACAATTTACCAGTGAACTAAAACCTCGCTTTACGGCCGAGATACGTTCCGCGAAAGTTCGTCGTAAAGCTAATTTATGCCGTACAACGAGTCATTGATTTTCATACAAACCCATTTCCATAAGATTCGTTCCAATTTTCGTAGAAAAATTTAGAAAATCATAAGTTTTTAACTGAAAAAGCAATTTTTTGGTTTTCTACGTCATTTAAAAATAACATTTGGATTACATATGTATATGAAAAATATACAAATAAACATACACATGTAATAGGAAGAACGGTTCTAATCGGAATCTCACCACTTTCAAACACAACGGAATGTTTTTGAATGCAACATAGATGTCTTCATTTTTTTTCGAAAATTAATATGCAGTGGAAAACCACAAGCGACATCATTAGTACAATACATGTACATATTGTACATATCGCACCTCGACTGGAAGAGCGGCACACAAAAAAACACTTTTTTTTGGAGGGGGGGATGAGTTTAAAGTTAAGAGGCTCCATCACAAAAATGCTTCGAAAAATATCCGCAAAGAGCGCTAGCACCGTTTTTCTATTGAACCCATAGACCCAATGTTAAAGAAAAAATGTTAATTTTTAAAATACACATCCGCGGCAATATGTTTATTTTTCATATTTAAAGTTGTCCAATATGAAGTTTTCAAAGTGCAATGTGCACCTTAACTATATGCTGATCGAGTGATAGAATGACAACAAAATTGGTAAGTGCGGTTCTATTTTTGAAAACTAATTCAAAATCGCGAATTTCTAACTCTTATGTTAAACTCCATTGAGTACGCGCTCGTAAGCAAAAAAAAAACATCCATTAAAAATGCTCGTAAAATACCTAAAAAATAATTAAAAAAAAAAACACAATTAAACCACAGTGAAGTCAAGACGTTGGCACGTGTGCTGTTTTCTTCTGCTTTTTTAAAATTATTTTTACGTATTTTTACGAGCATTTTAATGGATGTTTTTTTCTTATTTGGGCATACTCAATGGAGTAAGTTAAAAACTCGCGATTTTGAAATAGTTTTTTTAAAAAATAGAACCGCACTTACCAATTTTTTTATCATTCTGTCACTCGATCAGCATATATTTAAGGTGCACATTGCACTTTGAAAACTTAATATTGCACAACTTTAAATATGAAAAATAAACATATTGTCGCCGCGACTGTGGCAAACTTTAATCTCATTTTTCTCAAAAAAAAGCGTTTTTTTTAGTTGTGCCACAGTTCCAGTCGAGGTGTGATAAGTGTTTTCCCCGATTTGTTTTAGCCGTATATTGAAACAATTTGGGCTGTAAATCGAAACTTACCTATAATTTATAAAATGGCCGTTATAGCAAAATGTTGTATAAAGAAGGGCCGTATAGCGAGGTATTGAGAGTGTATATTAAACATTCGACGGGCATCATGATATTCCATGTTAAAATAACAAATTGTCTCTAATCACCTCATTTTTGTAAAAAAAAAAATAATAAATTTTTACGTAAAGCGAGGTTCATTCAATTGTCTCCTATAATCAGGTTCACCAGTGAGGAATTTTATTAAAAGAAATTAAATGGTCCAATACAGATGGTTCACAGGACCACCACAATTGAACGGGTTGATGAGTAGCCGAGGCCCAAAGGGGCAGGAGCAGAAGAAAGGGGCACCCTGTCAAGACCACAGGCAATTAGAAATCGGGACGAACAGAAGTTGGCTACGCCCCCTTCCTCTCACCACCCAACTTCTAATTGGTTTGTTGTGTGGTTCGACGTTGAAAAGGGCGGATCATGTGACGTCAGACTACATAACCAACCAATTAGCAGTTGCGTTCGTCATAAAAAAAAGGGCGGAGCCAACTTCTGTTCGTCCCGATTTCTAATTGCCTGTGTCAAGACCATTGGTCTTTAATAATGTGCATGCCACTGGACCTTATAACCAATCTAGTGGCAGTAGGCGAAAAGATGGCCCACCCTAAGAAGTTAGCAGACGAATCTTCTTTAAACATAGAACTCAATGGCAGAATAGCTGCACCAGTAAGATTTTTTTTGCTGTTTTCTCGCAAACTATTCGCCCAATTTTTGTGAATTTTTGAAAAAAAAAATGAAGACAAAAGTACGTAGTTTCACATGTATGCATTAGTTTTTTTAATATTCCTCATGGTTCTTAACCAGGGGGGGTATTGGAACCAATAACAGTAGTTCCGATTATCCGAACTAATGTGGACGAACAACAGCTCTGATATGGTCTAACTCGGTTAACACGAAAAAGTTTAGTACAATTGAGTCAAGATCGACGAACTGATCTGGGTGCGCAGCCCCCCCCCCCGACTTCCTGCAACAAGCTTCATTTTACTAAATCTAACCTTCTGACTGTTCCACCGTTCATCAAAATAGCACCCCCCCCCCCCCCCCAGTATGAGGGCTAAGTGGAGGGGGAGGTAAGGGGGCGCAAAGTTTTAAGCGGCGAGGGGGGCGCAACCAAGTCATAATTTTGTCAGGGGTTTACTCCCCCGAGGCGTAACTCTTTTTACCGTTACCCAACCTATGGCACCCGTGGTCACCTTTGACCACGGTCGGTCCACATATGACTACGGTAGGTCACAAGTGGGCCCGGGGTTGCCCATCCCCATGCCGGGTCCTAACCGACCGGGATCGGCAGACGCTTTTTCGACAGTAAAAAATTCCTAGCTACGCCACTGTGTGCAATGCTGTGCATGTAAATGTGCTTGACAATGCTTAATGCTGCATGTGGATTTTTATGTCCCTCTGCCATAGGCCTATTTGGCTGCTAACAGAGTACTAATTGTAATTGTTTTTTTTTGCGGCCCACATAAACTTAGACCTTGTTTATTTGGCCCGTGTTATCCTTTCAGTTTGACATGCTTGTTTTAAATACTCACAAGTTAGCATTCAAAATGGGGGGGGAGGGGGGGGAAGGGTGCTATTTTGATGAAGGGAGGAACGGGTCGGAACAACAGTAGGAACAGTCGAAAGGTTAAGTTAAATGAAGCTTGTTGCAGGAGGTCTAGGGGGGGCGCAGCCCCCAAGTTTTAAAGATTATTTCATCAAATTAGTCCATTTTTAAAACTGTTCCGTAATTTGATCAACAGGAAGAACGATCGGAATAACGGAGAAATTTGACTTACTAATACTTTAAAAAATGGGGAGAACAATAAATAGGTTTGATTTACCTAAACCTAACCTTCCGACTGTTCCTACTGCTGTTCCGAGTTCCGACCCGTTCCGCCGTTAATCCCCCTCCATTCAAATGCAATCGGGACATCCTTCGTGACCCTCTACATCTATGGCAATTGTGACTCACCATCCAATGTACCACGGCTCCTGTCCCGTTATTCCCGCCGCTCTTTCATCTGACATTCGAAAAACACTCGCCAAAGTGATAAAATTCGTACGAAAAGGAAAAAATTGACATTCGTCCTCAACGCTATCTAAAGCTCCATCGATTTCCTCGTAAAGTTTTTTAAAAAATAGAAAGCTGAATGTTTTCGTTGCATTCCAATGGAGGGCGGCTCCTTTGGCCAACACGGGGCGTCCCGAATACGCGTAAACAGCGAACATCTCACGCGTGACATTTTCTAAAATCACAGCACTTTGAACACCGTTACAAATGTCACAATTAGTCACAGGTCGTGACATTTCCATTAGAAAAAAGTTATTATTTAAAACACAACGTGAACTGAGCATCAAATCAGGATTAAAAAGATTTCGGCATAAAAATGCACTCACTATAACTGTGACAACGATGACCCAATTGATAAGGGAAAAGGCACGCGTCCACTTCTTACGTCGCGGCGGCGGAGAAGGACGCACCGTCGGCGGCGGCACATGTGGTAACCATTGCGTGCTTTTTTCCGAAAAACGCGCCGCCTCAACTCTTCCCCGTTCCTCGTGTTCGGTAGCCTCGTTCCGCATTATTTTACGCAAAATCCCTACCGATAGACCATTTTTGTCATATTTACTTATCAATTCCGTATATTTTTCAAGTAAATGTTCCCTAGCACTTTGAGATTTTACGTTATTATTATCGCTTTTGGCCATTCCAGTCTCGTCTGCATCATCATCATCATCATCTTTGATTCCAAAATCTTTCCTCATCAGTTAACAAGTTAATACACATACATTATGTAGCTTTACAGATCTATCATCTATGATCTCGTAAGTTCGCAAATCGTAACTTCTTGTTGATTACCTTCAATACAAACATCTGCGTTTGCGGTATAAACAAAATAACTCATACTACGATATATAGAGGTAGCTCAACTAATAAGTTATGAACTTACGACACTGCTTATTGTGGCTGGAGCAGCGATTCCTCGAATAAAGACAGGCATCTCTACATCCATTTAGAAATCGGGACGAACACAAGTTTTCTCCTCCCTTTTTATGACGACCGGCAACTTCTAATTGGTTTGTTGTGCTTTTTGAGGTTGAAAAGGGCGGAACACGTGACGTCAGAGGACATAACCAACCAATTAGAAGTTGCGTTCGTCATAAAAAGGGCAGAGCCAACTTGTGTTCGTCCCGATTTTTAAATGCCTGTAACATCTCTGCCCAGCAGTAAAATTTCATTGGCTTTATGAGCGTCAGACCAAATATCAACCAATTAGAAATTGAATAAGGCGGAAAATGTGCGGTCCGACCAAGTAACAAATTAATTACGAAACGAATGATGCTCATAAAAGGGCGGGGCCAACAAAATTTTTACTGCTTGGGCACTAGAGTTTGCCCATTAGAATTAGTAGAGCGCATGCGCATAACCATCTTATTGTTTTATATAGGAAAACTAACCTAACCTAACCAATAGTGAACGTCTCATCAGCAGTTTCCATTGGTGATCAATAGATGGCGCTGCTAACGCAAATCTGCAATCACTTTCCTATGTAAACCGATAAGATGGTAATGCGCATGCGCTCTACTAATTCTAATGGGCAAACGCTAGTCTGCTTGGGCAGAGAATATAGAGATACCACAGAATAAGAATATATATCCTTATTCTGTGGAGATACTACAGTATATCCAAAGAGTTTAACAGGGTCTTTGGCAACGATCTATAAAGATTATTATTTATAGATCGTTGGTATATCTACTTATTCAGCGGCTGGAGTATTCCATGCTGACGTTGAGTGTAGCCAATAGATGGCGCCAGCGCCCAGTGTACCATCATTTTTTTATAAGGCTTATAAAAAAATGATGGTTTGTGACCAGATGATTTACACAGGCAATTAGAAATCGGGACAAACAGAAGTTGGCTCCGCACTTTTTATGACGAACGGCAACTTCTAATTGGTTTGTTATATGGTTCGACGTTGAAAAGGGCGGAGCATGTGACGTCAGACTACATAAGCAACCAATTAGAAGTTGCGTTCGTCATAAAAAAGGCGGAGCCAACTTCGGTTCGTCCCGATTTATAACTGACTGTTAAAAAGCTAATTTTGAAAGATACCAAGACATTATGAGTAAGAAAATACCCTTAAGTGATTGAGCACCCCTTCAAGGTTTTAAAACATTCAAATTTCTCTTCATTTTGCACCTGAAAAATGGGGTAATCAGAGTTCGAAAGGCATTTATACTTAAAAAAAAAACACCTTAAGTTGTCTTTACAAAAAAAATATATATAAGGAGGAAGGAATAAGAATAATGAAGAGAACTTGAAAAGAGACGAGACCCCGCCTAATGCTCACTCACGAACTATATTTTTCTCTAACAAGGAGTTTTGCTACCTCTATACATGCATTTGTCAATAATCTGCTATAGGTGATAAAAAGGGATTACGTAATCGTATGCTTCCTAATATAATTAATTATATCATTACATTGAATTGGATTAATTTATATATTAATTGCCAATTGCACGCAATGAGCCATATGTCCAATAAGCGCCTCTAGTGGCAGTAGGCCAAAAGATGGCCCCTAACAAGTTAGCAGACGAAACTTTAACATAAGAACTCTATGGAAAAATCGCTGCACACGTAAGTTTTTTGCCGTTTTCTCGCAAATTACCCGCCAAATTTTCGTGAATTTTTGATCAAATAAAGAAAAAAGTACGCAGTTTCACATCCATGCATTATTTTTTATAATATTTCACATTGTTTTGCTATTTTTGATGTTTTATTCTGAACGTTGCTGTTAAACAGAAACTTTTAACATGGAAGCCAATGGAGATTTCGATAAGTCGGTAAGTTCTTTTGCTTATTTCTTGCAAATTACTTGCACAATTATCGTGAAATTTTAAAGAAATAAAGATAAAAATAGTTGGTTTTTTTAATTAATCATTGTTTAATTATATCTTCTTCCTTTTTTTTTTCTTGTGTTATTCAAAAAATTCACTCCAATTATTCAGTGTAGGGTTCAGAATAAAACATTAAAAACAAGCAAACAACGAGGGACATTAAGAAACCAATGCCCGATTGTGAAATAACGTACTTTTTCCTTTATTTCTTCTACTCTATTTCTACATACGTTTCTTTAAAAATTGAAGTTTTTGTTTGCTTGCGGCCCACTATAAACTTAGACCTTGTTTATTTGGCCCGTGTTAGCCTTTGAGTTTGACACGCTTGCTGTAAAGTGTATGCCGATAATTCCAAACTTTGAATTGCGTTTTTTTTGTAATGAGGTTTTTTGAGTTGTGACGTTGTATTTAACGAGCAATACATGTAATATTTCGTTTATTTGTATCTTCTTAATGAATAATATAGGATTCTTATATGAAGAATGATTCGAGAACCTTTTAGATTCACATTCGAGAAAATATACATACATACATGTATATAAATATCAATTTTGAAATCTATCTTTAAATGTTTAAAAAATCATGCATTTTTAACTTAATTTTAAATCATATAATCAAAAACCCTCCTACAAAAGTTTGAAGAACTCATGTTAAAATAATTTAAGCATTAAAAAAACTAACACGCGGATTAATGTACTGGCTACACACTAATCGCTTTTTATAAGGTTAGCACGTTCAATTATTTTTTATCAATTCTACTGTGACATACAGTGTTTGGAAAAAGCTCTATATAAAAATGGGATATAAACCATTTTTTCTTCTCTTTTCATACCTTTTAGTGTCTTTCAGTGGAGTATGTTAAACAGGTTCTGCACGCCGTAGGTGCGCAAAAAACGCCAAATGACGTAAATTTACACTACTCATTAGGGCAAGTGGTTTTAGGGCAAAGGTTTTAGGTCCCTTTATGGAAAATGACTTTAGGGCAAATGTCCCACATTTAAAAAAAATGAAATGATAAGGGGTAGGATAACAAGACAACAATTGATAAATCAACGGACACAATATTGGTTCTCCCCTTGACAAATGCCTGAATATGTCAATGAGCAAATCACATTCAAGCATTTAGAAATTTTAGACGATTGTCTATTCTAGTTTTCCTTTGACTGAATGAATTAATGAAAATCAATTATAAACAAGAGCAAAATGAAAATAATTTCACTTCATTTCTAAAAGAAACACACAGAACTATTAAAATTAAGGTCTCAAAATGAATGGAAACACTCATTTTATTCAATCTCCAAACATCAACAGCCATTTTACCAACAAACGATAACAATTAACGCTTGTATCCACGACTGTTTCTACGACCACGAGCCTTTTCGAATTTACGTCCCTTGGAACGAACGTATGGCCTAAAAAAACACGACAAAACAATGAATAAAACAAGTAGCCAGTGAAGTAAAGGCCGGGGGGGGGGGGGGGGAATCTCCATACTTAGCGTTACTCTTTGGAACACCAGGAGCCAGACCGAAATGTTTGCACGCTTCTCTCCCCTTTCTCGGTCCTGAAAAGCAAATAATTCGCAAGTATAAACTAAGAAAACAAAACTGGAAGGAAAAAAACCAACCCGGAATCGAAATACAGTACCTTGCATCAAAACGGTGTTCTTTCCTTTAGGACTCTTTACGGCCAACTGATCCAGAGTCATGATCTGTCCTCCCGCTTTCAGGATACGAGCTCGAGCTTTCTCTGTAACACGCAGAGCACAAATCTAAACGTAAAAAAAAATTACTCCTTAAGGTGGGTTCAACATAAACCTAACGTATTTTAGAAACTAGAAGGGTAGCTAAATCACTTAAGAGCCTACATCACAAAATTACTTCGAAAAATCTCCGCAAAGCGCACTAGCATCGAAAAAATTAAGATTTTTTAGAAAAAATGTTAATTTTTAAAATACAAAGCCACGGCATTATGTTTATTTCTCATATTTACAGTTGTCCAATATTAAGTTTTCAAAGTGCAATGTGCAGCTTAAATATCTGCTGATCGAGTGATAGAATGACAAAAAATTAGTAAGTGCGGTTCTATTTTTAAAAACTATTTCAAAATCGTGAATTTCTAACTCTTACTTAAAACTCCACTGAGTACGCCCAAATAAGAAAAAATACGTGGAAAAAATTATAAAAACAAAAATCTGCACGTATGCCAATGGGTTGGCTTTACTGTGGTTTAATTGTGGTATTTTAAAAATTATTTTACGTATTCTTACGAGGGCCTACTCAATGAAGTTGCATATATTTAAATTGCACTTTGAAAACTTAATATTGAACAACTTTAAATATGAAAAAGAAACATATTGCCACAGCGACTGTGTATTTTAACGTTTTTTCTTTAACATTGGGTTTATGGGCTCAATAGAAAAACGACGCTAACGCTCTTCACGGAGATTTTTTTGAAGCAATTTTGTAGCCTTTTGAGGGTATTTGCATAATGACATCTTTCAACGCAAGCCTTCTATGGAAGTTGGAAAATTATCCCACTTTTTAATTTTTGTCTATAAAAGCGCGTTTAAACCAAAATTAGTTGTTCACGAACCACTTCAGAACTGTTCCAAAGGGGCTCGCGAGGATAACGCCTACACCAAAAACGCAGTGCGGTCACATTTTCATGGCAAACAGCTCTCGAGATTTTGTTTGTTAGTTCGTTAAAGATGTCATCAAACGATGAACTTATGAAAATTATCAACTGGCGAGACGAGCTCACACATGTCCAGACCGGGTTCTTTCTTTGGCAGATGTTCGATAACTAACCCTTTGATGTGCCGCTTAAAAGAGTGAACTTTGGGCCTGTTCGCGAGGCGCGGAGCTTCCTTCTAAACCTGGTTCTGTTTCTGTTCGCGAACTGTTTTAGAACGGCTCACAAGCTTGGTGACGACTCACGAGCCGTTCTAGAACAGTTTGGGAACTGAAACAAAACCCAGTTCAGATACACAGTGCGATCTCGAGGCGCCACGTCAAAGGGTTCGTTCTCGAACATCTGCCGAACACAGAATCCGGTAAGTCAGTTCGTCTCGCCAGTCGTCGAAAATAAGTTTCCGGAAGCGTGTGCTAAATTTGCACTTAGTTGAACACCTCTTTCTATCAGCCTACCGTTAACTTTGGAACTTTTAACAGTCGCGGGTCGTCCGTCACAGTTCCTACGATGACGGCAATCCTGTCCTTCTTCAGCGGGTGTTTCATGTATCGGGCCTTACGAAAAACAAAAAGATCACAATCAGCATTTAAAAAAACCCAAACAGTTTCAAAATAAACCGAGATGTTTTGTTTCTCACCACACGAGACAAAGCCATTGGTGGACGATGAATTTGGCTCATAAAGAGACGCTTCAAAATAATCTTGTTGAACTTAACTCCAGTTCTTCGTGCCAAAAATCTGTATAACTAGAAGAAGAAGAAATCATAAAACGACGATCACATTGGCTATTTCTCTCGCAAGAAATAAGTCAAACATTGCTGCGAATGTTGTGCAGTTTCTTCAACAACAAGAAACGAAGATGAGCGTTTTCTGTAAGGCCGGGTCCGTTTCCGAACAATTCCAAAGAAAATGTTCATTGTTTTGTTCCCCTGTATCGGGAATATCCAAACTTGAACGGCACAAGTTTGAAGCGTGTTCCCAGTTGGGAACCTAGACTGCTGAAAGAACCGCCAATGACTAAATCGCTTCTTGGATGTTGTGGGGCTTAGCATTAACATCATTTTATTGCAATATTTAAAGGATTTTTTTAATTTTATACAATTTTGAATTGTGTTATTTGCTCGATCCATGTTAATTAAATTTCACTTCAAAAAGTTCCTTTAAAAACCTCTTTCGCCTTTAAGAGCCTAGATATAGCGTCTAATTCAAAATTTCTCCGAATGAAGGCGCTGCGATCGTTATTGATTTAAAAATGGTTTTTAACGTTTTTTTTTCTCCAAGTTTGAAGCCAATAGATTAATGCACGTGCTAATTTTTTTGTTATTGTTCTAGTCATTTTGAATGAAGAGTTCTTCAAATGTTTGTGGGATGGTTTTTTTGGCCCTATGGGATTTAACATAAGAGTTAAAAAACGTACGATTTTAAACGTTATTAAAAAATAGAAGGACCTTTAAAAAAATTATAAAAAGGAAACATCGTGAAGCCAATACATGAAAGCACGTGCGAACGTTTTTGTTATTGTTCTAGATCGTTTTTAACGAGAGCTCTTCAAACGTTTGTAGGACGGTTTTTGATCCAGTGGGATTTAACATGGAGTAAAAAACGAACGATTTTGAACGTCGTTTAAAAATAGAAGGACCTTTTCAAAATTTATACAAAACAAGCACTTAAAGCACAATACTTTTTATTGCATTTTTGCGCTTTACTATATTTTAATTGAGCGATTGTGAGGCGATTTCTTGCAGTTTTCGTAACACCATATAGTAACACTTATTTGTCTCGTTGTCGTCCTCTCAAAACAACAAGATGGACGACGTGTATCTAGGCTCTTAAAGGAAAATTATATGTAATACTTAATATGTTCGACAGGTATTAATGTAAATTTATGGCGTTTCAAATCGCTCATTAGTAGTGATAACAATTCTAAGAAATTTATTTTGTTGAAGTATTTCATGAAATTTATGAAAAGTTGTGAAATATATTGAAAAAAGTTGTAAAAATAATTGAAATCCATAAAATAAAACAAGATAATTGCATCAGTTTACATTTACTTTATATACTAATGGTATATATTAAGGCTGTAGGCCTACCGAGCCGATTTTGACAATTTACTGCTAATCGGCAAATATCGGATTGGCGAACAAATGTTAACCGATTTCCGATCATTAACGTACTCAAAAATTAGGTCTGCTCCCCGATAAAACGGCAGCGATGGAGGCACTCCATTGGAGGGTCAATCAATTTATTACCAACTTTATCACTAATTCATCTTTAAAAGGAAATTGTTGTCTTGACATTGCTTTTGTAAAGTCGAAAATTATAATTAAACTTTTATGCTAACGTGTGTAAAAAAATACAAATGTTGTGCTTTCCCGTTTTGCTCAAATTGACTTGGTCTGAGCAGCTTTGTAGAGAAAGGGGGGGGGGGGCAATTGTCCTCTCCCAGCTCACATGCCTGTGTGTACAGCCTATACTTTCTGTACCAGAAATCGGCTGTGAAGCAAACTCCAGCAGCAAAAGTCGGTGGCGGAAATCTGCATGATCGGCTCGGTTAAATCGATCGGCATGTCAATTTTTATTGTGATCGGTTCGGTATTGGCTCGGTAAAAAAGTGTGATCGGTACAGCCGGACCGGGTATTACACTAGCAACTTTTAATGCAATAAAATGTGCAATGTGACATGCAACTCCCTTGTTTCTAGTGTGATATGATGTGCAACTTGATAGAACTTTCCTTTTAACCAGTGTCTCATTGAGTTGCGCAGGTTCAACTTTGAGAGACAACAAAAAACTCAGGCCGTTTGCCGGCCGATTTATGAACTCCCTGTTAGTTGATCACAATATGGGCACAAACCAAGGGGAGGGGGACACTGAAGAAAATCATGTACGATTTTCACTAAGATTCACAGCAGATCGTGTGGATGGAAAATCATTTTACTTTTTAGGTGTATTTTACTGGATATCCAGAATAAAATTGAAATTTTAAAATTCAGTAAAACGCGGATTAAACGGAAAATGGCTTCCGATTACGTTCGAGATTCACCCGAATGTTGGCCCCTTGACATAAACGAAGTTTTGAAAACTTTATTAGGAATTAGGTTGCATATAGTATGATATATTAGTTTATTACAAAGTTCTAGTTGCAAGTCACAGCACAGGTTGCATTGCAAGTTTAATTGCATTGGAGGTTGCTAGTGTAATAGCGGCTTTAATCCTGACCCATCTTAAAATGTAGAACAGGCGCTTTCGTAATAAAAAAAAAAACAGAAATTGAATTCGGTTCAAATACGATAATGAACAAAAACTCCCTACAAAAAACATTAAAAAAAAAAAAACTTTATTGTAAAAATGACAAAAAAAAAACGTTAAAAAATGTGCAAAACGTTCCTTTTTTCTTAAAAAATGGTACCTTCACAAGAAGCCGTAGATAAATATCAGCACTTCTCGGCTCCCGTCGCACAACTTTGCGATCATGTTTATGACATATATCGATACCCTAGAAAATAATTAGAAAAACACTCAAAACGGAACTTAATTCATTTAATAAGATCACATTTATCCTTTTTATAAATTAGATTACAATAAGGTAAACGGATTTAAGATAAAAAAAAAAAATAACTCACCATTCCGTTTTTTCGTCAATATGGCAGAAAACTTCAATACCGGAAATACTATGACGTAATGAATTACGCACCGGAATACACAGCCAGCTTGTAAAAACATTAGCCGCCGCCGAAGCCGGCAAAACCGCTGGCGGTTGGAGACCACATTAACGATTTTTCATCAAACCAATTAGAGATTGCCGTCTCCTCAAAAAAGGGCGGAGCATATGACATCGGACCATGATCTAACTAATTAGAAAAGGGGAAAATGAATTGTTAATGCTGTCTCCACTTGCCTTTGTCAAAGCTTTGGCCGCCATCGTTCTAAACCACGCTCCCCACCCTATGGACAGGCATTTCTGCCCAGCACTAACTTTTAGTTTGCCCCTCCCTTTTTTGACCGTCAACAATTTCTAATTGGTTAGTTATTTGGTTTGATGTCACATGCCCCACCTGTTTCAATTTATAATTGGTCGATATTTGGTGTCAGACCAATAGGGCGGGGCAAACGAAAAGTTAGTGCTGGGCAGAGATGCTTTTACCATGGTCCCTAATACATAGTACACAACTGATAATTTAAATAATAAATGTGTTCTACAGAGCCCTGCGGAGGACAAACAAACAATATGTCGAATTCAATTTATTCAGTTAATAATCTGAAAATATTGAATTTATACTTAAATATAAACTATTGATTTAATATTTCAATTTAAAATATTAATAATAAAGTCAATTTTATTTCGTTCATGTCCTTAACTCTATTCCGTATAATTCACCTAAACACATTAATTTGATACCATAGAATATATATCCTAAACTATCTATAGGAGTCTATGTCTTCCTCATAATATGGTCTTTTATTCTGTGAGTCTACTCTCAAAGAGGGGGATGCGTGCGATGCAAACCGCCAAAAAAAAATCTCGAAAGGTGCTGCCCTCTAGTGCTCAATCCGTTCTACTACAATAACATGCAGACAGTTACTGAAACGTTATCCGCGAACGGACCGCAATGAGTTAAAGTATTGTAAGAAGGAGTATGACGTCACACAATGGTTACGTTGATTGTTGCGGCTCGTGAAGTGACCGCATCCGTATAGCTCCTCAACGGTGTGCGTTATAGTTGCGTTATATCCGTCGTCTCGCTCTCTCTGTCTCTGTTTCTACGTGAATAAGTGATCCTTGTTGTATGTGTTATAAATATAAAGGCTGAATCGACTATGGCTGGTGGTTACAAAGATACGAGAACTTTCTTCACAAAGGGAACGGTGGCCGAATGGGAACATATATTGACACTTTATAAAGAGGCATTGAGATTAAAGGCTCAGCAAAAGAACAAGAAACCAGAAGAACTCATCAAGTTAGACAATTGGTGAGTTTTTTAAAAAAATTTTATTATTACATTGAATAAAGAAGAAAGGGGAGGAGGAGGATGGAGGGTGGGTTGAGAGGGGGTGTGGGGAGGAAAGAAAAAACACCGTCAAGGACGTTGAACCTATCGGTTTTTGTTGCAAACTGGACTCATTAAGCGTATGCAGATGACGATACCGAGAGTATTGATCATTTTAATGTGGTTTAGGATGCGATTAAAGGGTTAAAATGGGCCGTTTTCGTTAGGTTGTTTGACGGTAGAAAGAGAGAGAGACAGAGCGAAATGGTCACCGCCTTCTTTGAATAAGGACCTCGCTCTTTCTCTTCGTATTGACGTCACTCGCTTCGTTAAACGTAAATCGACTTGCAGTTCTTAATTGACGTGAGTCGCGTGGGGTCATATTGGTCAACAATCGCATTCCGTCCAATACGAATTATTGCAAGGAATAAAGAACGGATTGATGTCGTTGATTTTAATGATTGCGGCTGATCGTTTATTGGTTCAGTTCGCACAACTGTGTGCATTTCCAACATGGAGAACAAAGAAACACAAAGGGATTTTTTTTTTGCTTCTCGTTTTTAAAGTCTAAGCAGTTTTTTTTTAATTTTTCAAACTTGGCGGTTTGTTTTCGCGTCAAAGTTTACTTTTTATTGTATTCATTTTCGAATGAATTATCATTATCATTCGTACACAAATTAAGTTTAAATATTGAGAACTTTGAGTTTAATAGGATGAGGTTGTTTGATGACGTCAATTGACGTCACTGCATCTTTTTTTTCTCTCTCATATTTTAGTAGGCCTATTATTAGGTTTGAAAAATAAATCACGTAAAATGAATACACGTGGTTTATTTTCTGCAGGAAGTGATTCGTAGTAATGTCAAAAAAGCGTGCTTCTGACGTAATTGATTTAAATCGCATTTTTTCTTTTATTGAATTAATAAAATAAATGGGATTTTTTTCCCAGGGTTTCTCATTAAAATTTATCAGTTTTCGTTTTTCGCAAGTTTTCAGGATAATTTGGTCTTATTATTTTCAGGGTTAAAATACATTGAAATTCAGGGTGGATTGATTTAAATTAAAGATTGAAATCATATTACAATTACAATTAGTACTATGCTAGTAGCCAAATAGGCCTATGACAGAGGGACATAAAAGTCCCACATGCAGCATCTTAAAGTTTATTTTCAGAATTTGAATTGAGTTTTTTTCTCTCCTTATAAAATGAATTTCTTAAAAGAATGTGATTGACATAAGAATAATCAGATTGAACACTTTGTCATGCATGGGAATTTCAGTTAATAAAAGGAATTTTATGAAATTTTAAATAAATGGAAAAAAAAAATTTGATTTAAATGATGAATTTTTTTCTTGCCCAATCTCAATAATAAACAAAAAATAAGTTATAGGATTGTCTTATTTTTAATTGAAATAATTGTACTTTTGTGCTTATTAAAGTTACTAAATCTATATACAGTAAAACCTCGTTATATAAGTTTCCTATTGGAGGACAAGAAAAACGCGTTATAACCGGGAAAGTTTGGCTAGATAAACATTATACATACAAGATGTTCCGAAATCATGGGGTAATTCATTTGGTTAATTTTCTATGGTATTTTAACTTCCGTTTAAACTGTCGCACTCACGTTACATATCTAGACTTCTTGAAGTTTGAAGTCTGAAACGGAACAACAGAGAAGTGTGGGGGGGAGGCATGATTTGTGTTCGTGAAAACGTCGAGGCACTGAGAAAAAAGACTTGAGAAAAAACAAAGGGAAATTCACAATAATGGATCGTCTAATGTAATTTAGTTTTTTTACGTTTTTATAATTAAAATTTGTTTAATTAATGATTAAAAACTAAAATTATTGAAAAGAAATGCGACAAGAAGAGCGTTATTCATTTCAGTTCAACTCAATACACCTGCAATCGGCTTAAAAGCCATGTGGCAAAGGGGGGGGGGTTGCTCCCAATCGCAAATGATAGGTAAAAAAAAGACATCATTGTTAAATTGAAATCGTCCTAACAACAAACTATCAACTAGAAGGGAATTCCATAGTCTTAATATTCAGTAAAAAAGACCGAAAATATGCATCAGTTCTAGCCATTAATTCTTTTAAAGTCTTTGAATGCCTGTGTCTTCCCTAAAGCCTAGTACACACCGGATTCTTTGTTGCGGGACTGCTCCGATTCAATGTTGTGGGGCAGAATCGCAACTGACGCGATTCAGACCCGCAACATTGTTCCGTGTCCACACCTACACTCAAGTGTTTCTTCCTCCTTCTTGCTTTCACCATGTAAATATCACCAGCTGAAGTGACCCTTGCAATATGGGCGTATACGGTGACTTATAATGAGGGGCAAATAAAGCAGAAACGGTGGTCGGCACACAAGCTCTTCTCAGTGGAGAGCACAAATTGGACACCCTGAAATTGGAAGATGGGGCAGGAAAGACTCAAAGGGCTCAGTTTGCTTTTAATTATTAAAGACGTCTTTAATAATTAAAAGCAAACTGAGCCCTTTGAGTCTTTGTTCATGTTTTAAAAGACGTCCACACCATGATATGTCCCGCAACAATGTTGAAATGTTTCCCATTTCGATGGGACTCAAAAAACATGTATCTGATCTGCTGCGATTCAGCCCCGCAACATTTCAACAGAATCGCAACAGACGCGATTCAGCCCCGCAACAAAGAATTCCCTGTGTTTAGGGGGGTATGTATTACATCCCCGTAATACCTTGTACACACATACAAAGTTAAATGCATTTAAATATTAAACACGTTCTACAGAGCCCTGTGAAGGGCAAACAAACAATAGGTCGAATTCAATTTAATTCAGTTAATAATCTGAAAATATTGAGTTAATACTTAAATAGATTATATAAATTATTGACAAAAATACTGATTTAGTATTTCAATTTAAAATATTAATAATAAAGTCAATTTTTATTTGGGTTCATGTCCTTAACTGGATTCCGTATATTTCACCTAAACACATTTAATTTGAATTCATTTAACTCATGTGTGTACAAGGTATTACGAGGATGTATATTCAGTAAGTCATTAAGTAGGGCAATATTATTAGCTGTCATTAAACGTCCGAAAAGAGCAAGGCTTTGGTCATTTTTTCTGCCTGCGAATGATTCCCATTTTAGTTCCTGAAGCATAGAAGATACACAGGCAGTTAGAAATAGTGGAAAACTTCAGTTGGCTCCGCCCTTGTGCTGACGACCGACAACTTCTATTTGGCTGGTTATGTAGTCTGACGTTGAAAAGGGGGTAGCATGTGACGTCAGACTACATAACCAGCCAATTAGCCACTGTCAGTATACACGTATCTTCCTTTCACGAATCTTGCAGTCCTACGCTGTACCATTTCTATTTCGTGCATTAAATTACTTCTAAATGGACTCCAAATTGGGTAACAATATTCTAATATAGGTCTGACTAAGGTAAAATAACAGACCTCTTTTACATTTTCTTTACAATGTTTAAGGGTGCGTTGGAGAAAACACAACCTGTGGTTAGCTTTAAGGTTCGATATTTAAAAAAAAAAGATTTTTAACGATATATCGAAAAACCGAAAAAAAAATCGGAATATCTGAAAAAACTAGTATTAGTGACTAGTGGTGTAACCCGTCATAAATGACGGGAGCAAAATTCACAGGCAATTGTGCCCAGCATTAGAATTTCTTTTCCTCCGCCCTTTTATGACGTCAGACCAAGTAACAAACCAATTAGAAATTGATGACGTTTATAAAAGGGCGGAGGAAAAGAAATTCTAATGCCTGTGATAAACTGTAGTTTAATTTTGCTACTATTATCCCCTCCCCTTTTTATATTTGAAAGAGAAAATGAGTTTTTCATTTTCTCTGGTGTGCGCATGCGCGTCGTTTTTTCCTTTTTTTACTCCTTTCATTTCAATTTCACCCACCCCCTCCCACTTTTTTTCAACCCTTCACGTTTCTCTCTCCCCCCCCCCTCTACACTTTCCAACCTTTTCTCGGTTCTTGGATGGGAAGGGTGCAACATATAGTTGACCTTGAGAAACAAAAAAAGCAGTTCATTTATTCAAATTTATATAAATTCCGATGTTACACACACACACACACACACGCAGACCTGGGATATTATATATATAATAATTGTTGTAAACCCATTTTTTTATGTATCGAGTATGTTTTTTAAAAAAAATATCGCACAATGTTTAAAAAAATAGATATATCGACAATTTTTGATATATGCGATATTTTAAAAAAAATATCACACAATATTTAAAAAAGATATATCGATATATCGGAAATTTTGCCAGACCTACCTGGCTCTGTCTGCTACTAGCGTTTAAGCACTAATATGGTGTGAGCAATGCACATAAAACTATTTCAAAATCGCGAATTTCTAAACTCTTTAATTCTTCACTTACCAATTTTTTTTATCATTCTGTCACTCGATCAGCATATATTTAAGGTGCACATTGCACTTTGAAAACTTAATATTGGACAACTTTAAATATGAAAAATAAACATATTGCCACGGCGACTGTGTATTTTAAAAATTAACATTTTTTCTTTAACATCGGGTCTATGGGCTTAATAGAAAAAAAACGATGCTAGCTCTCTTCGCGGAGGGTTTCAGAAGTAATTTTGTGCTGTAGCCTCTTAAACGTCTCCAGTGAAGGGAATGATTCAGTTTCCATTGTTTTCAATTTTTGTGATTTTGTATTCATTTCAGGTTTCAAGAGGAACTTCCGAAGTTGATTCATTCCAGAAAAGAGAAACATCTAACTCACGATGAAATAGTTCAGACGATGAAATGGAAACTAGCAGTAAGTGCGCGTGTGCGACCCCCCCCCCCCCCCATTCACCCATGGATTGACACAAGCAATTAGAAATCGGGACGCGCAGAAGTTGGCTCCTCCCTTTTTATGGCGACCGGCAACTTCTAATTGGTTTGTTGTGTGGTTCGACGTTGAAAAGGGCGGAGCATGTGACGTCAGACTACATAACCACCCAATTAGATGTTGCGTTCGTCATAAAAATGGCATAGCCAACTTCTGTTTATCCCGATTTCTAATTGCCTGTTAAACTTTGACGGTGGCAATGTGATGACCGGGTGTAATTAATTGGCGCCAAATAAGGGGACGGGGGAAGGAGTTTTAAGTGACGTAAATTTGACGTCATCAATATTATTGTGAATGGAAATAAACATAGGGATTCCCTTCTTTGGCATTGTGCCAATATTATGTTTTTTTTTTTTTTTTTTCTAAAGGCCACGTTCACTCTCTTAATTCAGGGTTATTCTATTTAGGGGAGGGGTACCCCCCACCTCCCCTTCCACCCTTTTTGATGTGTTCTAATTGAGGTCAATGACCTCGTTTTTTTTTCGTATATTACTATGAGGAGTCGTGGCCAATGTCTATTCATTTTTTTTGTTTGTGTATTCGGTTATTAACTTGAATTATTATTATAGAATTATGTAAATAAAAATCCGCGCAGCAGTTTGAAATGTCTGATTTGTCATGATTATCTGTACACATTCCTTTATTCACTGATTTGTCTCCAGCGGTGCGACGACACTGTTCATACCATGTATTTCTATGGGCGTAAAGACACACAGCTAGATAAAACGATGAATAACTGATTGTTCGATATATCTGATTCAACATGAGAGGCTTTTGATGTTACGGAGCCCTGTTGAGGACATACAATATTTTTTTTATCTCGTCTGGACCAGATAGTAAGTCGGGTCAGGATGAAAGGATGAATATTGTGGGGTAACTGTAAAACCTGAAACAAAATGCGTATAGAATTGGCTGAACAGTGTACTAACATGGGTGCGGAACAACACGAACGTTTTTTAAAATTAAATCATGTGATTTTTTTTAATTAAAAAAGGCAGAAAAAAAGCAGCACGTGCGCCAATGTGTTGGCTTTACTGTCGTTTACTTCTGGTTTTTTAAAATTATTTTGAGGTATTTTTACGAACTTACGAGCGCGCGTACTCGATGGAGTTTAACATAAGAGTTAGAAATTCGCGATTTTGAATTTATTTTTAAAATAGAATTGCACTTACCAATTTTTTGTCATTCTATCACTCTGATCAGCATATATTTAAGGTGCACATTGCACTTTGAAAACTTAATATTGGGCAACTTTAAATATGAAAAGTAAACATATTGCCACGTGCATATTGCTGTGCATTTTAAAAATTAACATTTTTTCTTTAACATTGGGTCTATGGGCTCAATAGAAAAGCGATGCTAGCGCTCTTTGAGGGGATTTTTCGAAGTTATTTTGTGATGTAGCCGCTTAAAGGGCAGTTTAATGAAATTTTAAATAAATCGAAAAAAAGAAATCTTTATTAAAAACACCAATTGCTGAATGCTTAAATTAAATAATTTGTAGTGTGGTTAAAAAAAATCCACACTTCAAATTATTTAAGCTTTTGGCTATTGATGTTTCTGCTCTCCGTTAAAGTTTTCGGGTTCACGGACCATAACAAGCACTTTTTGTTTCTCGTTGCTTGTAGAGAGGAAAATGGCGCCCACGATTGACCGATCTTGTTCGTATCAACACGCCGTTAGCCGTAATGCAAGTTTCGAAGAAAGCGTTTCGCAAACTTCCGAATCTAGCCTCGGCCGTACGTGCTTTGTCCAGTTTAAAAGGCATCGGTCCTGCCACTGCCTCGGGTACAACACTCGTTTCTTGTTTATTTGAGGAGCCTTTTTTTCCCCAAAGCATCACATTTCCTTATTTTAGCCAAACCTATTTTATCAGTTTTCAGATCTGAATCGATGGCTGTAAAAAAAATTGCCAAAGTATAACACGTCGCATAGTAAAAGCCACTCCAAATTTTGGTTTTTTAATCTCTTTAAATGTAGAAGGATTGTGCTTTTTGCGTTTCCTTAAAAAGAAATGAGCAGTGGGACATGTGACGTTTTGAAAAAAGCTCCTCTATTATTTGATTACTTAGCTTTTTTTTAAAAAAAAAAGAAATGGCGTTCATTCATGTTTTGACTTGTTTTTGTAGCTATTTTGGCAGCCGGTGCTCCCGATTTGGCTGCTTTCATGGCCGACGAGTGCCTAATGGCCATTCCAGAATGTCAGGCCATCGATTACACCGTCAACGAATATTTAATCTATTCTGATCAAATTCAGGTGGTCGTCGAGCGTCTCAACACTGATGGCAAGTTTTTTTTTGTTGTTTTTGTATTGCGGCGCGATTATTAGGAGATCGTTATTCGATAAGTTTTTTTTCTTTTTTTTTGTTGTTGTAGACAACACTGGGTCGTGGAATCCTCACAGGGTAGAGAAAGCACTTTGGACCTTCTGCATCATTAACGAGTTCAATCCTTCCCTCTTGGAAGGAATTCCGAGCAATGGCAACGAGGCTGTTGCCGACGACTCTTTACTGAAGGCCGAAAATGGCAAATCGGACACGCTGGTAATATGTACTTTCCACGTTACGTTTATGTTCATAAACTGGGGTTTGCGATTATATTAGCGCGATCATTTTTTTTAAGTAGTCAAGGTGGGAACAATGGGTGTTTTATAGGAACGATAATAAATGGTTCTCGTAGATGGCGTTACTTGTGTGCCGGAGGCCACGTCCATAGAGTTGTATAGAAAAAGGACATTTCATGGAGGGAACCTAATGATTCAAGTATGGCGTTTCTTAAAAGTAGTCATGTTCCGATAACGATATCGATGGGAAAACTATCGTGATTGTAGACTGTTGGATAGTGCCAGTGGTCTCCAAAGTGGGGTATGCGAGTGGATTTAACGTAAATACGCCAATTCCCTATAAGACAAGTTTTTAATTGACAAAAAATAAGGAAATTAATTAAAGAATAACATGTATTAACTAGTATATTTAAATTATACGATGATCAACACTAAGTACACGAGGAATTATTAGCGTTTTCACATACTCGTGGAAGGGGCAGACAGCAACGCTTATTATTACACCAGCGGCAGACTTTTGTACCATGTTAGGCAAGACATAGCCTCTACATTCTATAGCATCGTTTACACGGTGTTAGTTTTCACGATTGTTGCTGTTATGACTTACAACTATCGCGAGAACTTTCATCGTGTAGACCACGCGATAGTCACTATCACACTCTACTACATGTAGATAGTTGATAGAACTATTGCAACAGTGATACTATCATGATTTTAATATCACCGTGCATACAAAACGGCTGCAATAGTAATAGTTGTTGAGTGACCACTTGTAGGGAAATAATCACTTTGTAGGGAAATTTGGCTTTTGGAGGGATAGGTAACACTGTCGTTGACTCAAACACACTTCTTAATTGCTGGTGTTTTTTTGTGTGTGTGTTTTTTTGCAGTCAAACATTAATGTCATGACAGAACTATCGCGTTACTTCAAGACATGTAGACAGTTGCTTTCGTGAGAGTGAACTATTGCAACTTTCATGACAGCTACTCTCACAAAAGAACTATCGCCATGAAAATGAGGCTTTACGATAAATTTATCCTTTGGATAAGGAGGTTATGGGCCCGACTATTTTTTATTGGGGGTATGGGCTAATAATTTTTTCTGTCTTAAGGGTACGCGATCAAAAAGGTTTGAAGACCATTGCGATAGTCACACTATCGACTTGTTGAGCAACCAATGGTACATTCGGTTGTTTGAAACCTTGTTTGAAGGGTCAAATTATAATCTTAAAAAAACCATTACCCCCCTCCCTCTGAAGATTTTTTTTTTTGAAATACTGTGCCCAACGATTACCAAAATGATTTTTAAAATTAAAAATAAGTCAATAAAAATCATAAAAAAGCTTAAAAATGAATTGACTTTTCATGAGTCACCAAACAACGCCATTTTAAATTTCTAAAAACGAAAGTTACCCCTCAATTTAGTGGCAAATGTTGTCTCCTCGCATTTCCGTAATTCTTTAATTAAATACATGTATTCCCTACTCGTATTAAACTCAATGCAACTTTTCGATTAACTCGAGAACCACGTGGCAGGTGAGATAATTCAAATATTAAATACATAGTAATTCGAAATGATTAGAGATTCTAATAGGGAGTTAAGAGTGATGTGAGGTGACGACACGTCAGAATTCGAGTAGAGGAGTAGACTTTTGTGTTTTTTTATTGCCAATGTTTGTTGTTTGGTGGCGCATCAATATTTTGATAAAAGTCCATTTAATATTTTTAATTTTTTTTAGTTATATTAATGACTTTTTTAAAAATTTTCAAAATGGTTTTGGTCATCTTTGGGTACCTCTTGACAATATTTTGCCAAGAAATTTCTGGAGGGTAATGGTTTTTGTAAGATTGTTGAATTTAAACTACAATGAACGAACGCTTTGGTTTAACCCGAAAGGAACTACTGCAGCCAATAATTAGCTCTAAACACACACCTAGGGTGGTTATTGAATAAAACTGAGTACTTTCTTTTTTTTTTTCGAAAGAATTGGTCGACTTGGTATGAATAAGATGGGCGAGTACTTACTCAAACAGAGACAGCTTTCTCGTGTTATGAAAATTCGCTCAAACTGCGAGCAGTTGCCTCATTTTGTAACTAACATTTCGGGCCATGCCTTAAATAGTTTTGAAGCCTTCATAAAAGTTACCCATTCACGATGGGAACGAGACTGGCGGATCTGGACAGACAGCACAAATGGAGCATTTTTCTGTCAGTGAATGAACTATTCAAAGCTTTTTGATATCGTCGTGAACCGTCTTGTCACAAACGTAGATCTCCGATCCCATTGTGAATGGTGTAGCGTTAGAGATCGCACGTGCTAAGTTATAATTGATTGCAGATCACGACTGCTGGGAAATTAGGGAACCTTGAAAGCTGGTCTTAGCCACCAGAGCCTTAAATTTTGGAAATATACCAAAAGTTTCGACTTAACGTTAGGCGCTGAGATTTAAACATTTTTTCCCAACCCTATTGTCGTGTCACAGAATAAAAAGACAGGCATGTAAAGACAGGAAGATACAGTCGTTTGCCCCGCCCTTTCATGAGCGTCAGACCAAATATCAACCAACTGGAAGTTGAAAAAGGCGGGCCATGTGATGTCAGACCACATAACAAACCAATTAGAAGTTGCCTGTCCTCAAAAGGAGCGGGACAAACGACTGTATCTTACTGTCTTTACTTGCCTGTATAAAAAGTTATACAGAAGGGAAACTCAGTTGTTTTTGTATGGCAGAATTTCTTCTGCGCATGTGCGGCGGCACAGCTGATATTCTTTGATGGTTCTTTTTGAAACTTGGTAATGACAAGTTCTCCATAGGAAGCTGGATTTACACGAGTCAAGTGAGTTGATCAAGGCACTTAAGATTCGTTTGACATGAACGCGAATTTAATGTCTAAACCCAATAATTCATATCAGTTGATCATTTGAATGGAATCAAATCCGAGTTTAGACGTTCAATTCGCGTTTAATGTCGAATGAATTCAAGTGAGTGAGTCAACTCACTTGACTCGTGTAAACCACGCTATTTAAAGTATATACCGAGTCTGGCCTTAGTTCGATCAAGTAACCCGGTTAAAAATAAAGCCTCAGGCTATGTTAAAGATTCGCTTATACCAACTCTGTCCCTAGTTTAAAGATGACGACTTCCTGCGTGACTTCGTGTCACAGCAACATTTCGATTTCGACAAATAGTTTCCCTTCTGTATAACTTTATTCTGTGGCCGTGTCGTAATTCGTAAACCGACGTGTTCTTTTTTTGACTGTGCAATATTAATAGTTTTTTTGATTTCGTTGCAAAGGGTGACAATTCAAACTCGGCCGACAGTCACGAGAACGACAATAAACAAACAGAAAGTGATGCAAAGAAGGCTGTGATTGCAGAAGTAGAAAACCCTCCGGAAGTAGTAGGAGAAGAAGAGGAGGAGGAGGAATTGACAAAAGTGAGCGATGACCAAGAGAGTAGTAATGTCAGCAGTACTACTTCGAAGGATGTCGACGAACCGATTGTCGACAGCAAAGGTGAAGAAGAAGAGGAGGAGGAGGTGGAACCGGCGTCCAAAAAAGCAAAAGTGGACGACGAATGATTTTAATTCTGGTAATTATTCACGGGTAAGGTTTTTTTTGTCGGGTTGAAAGTTTGCAAAGTTTGAAGCAAATTTCAATGTTAAATGAAAACAAAAAAAAGTTGTGCAGCCTTTTCCATGGAGAAATCGAAAAAAAAAAACCTTTCTAAAGTTAGTTGTTTTTTTATCACCAAAGAAAATCGTTAAATATGATCTGAGTTAGAAGCTTTTTTCTTCTTCTTTTTTTTTTTTTTGTGAAAGCGAAAAAAAAAATGTTCGTATATATAAATATATTTCTGTAGAAAGAAAGAAAATGAGAAAATCTAAGCACCCCTTTCTTTTAACGTTTCTGTTTAGCGCTTTTTCTCAATTCGATCGTTCTACTTTTTTTCTTTCTTAACCCATCTTAAACTACGAATGTCTATTTTTCTAAGCTGGTTTTTGTTTCCCCTTCCCACTTTTTTTCTTCTTCTAACTTTTATTTTAATTAAAAACGAACACAAGCTTAATGTTTATTAATTCTTTCGAATTAATAAAATTCAGTTCCAGCATAAGGTACTTTTGGTATACAGTAGGTTCTAGTAAACATTACGAACAATTGTTGCGAAGCTAACGCACGAGTTTTAGTTTCGCGAACATCATGTTTGAAATCTCTGCACCGTGAAACGCAACTTTAAAGGAAGGGTATACTTAAACAATATAACTACTGTCTTAAGGCAGAAGGTACTTCTTTTCTCGAAAGTTTCTCTTTATCTTGTTTTGATTATTTTTTTTTTTACGTACTCTTGACCACAGAATGAAGGAGATACACAGAAGGGAAGCAGGGCCATTAACTTGTGACTCAAAATTCTGCGCATGTGCAAAAGTTTCCATAGACACTACTATGATAAAATTTCTTTTCTGATCCTTTTTCAAAATGGCGAATCAAACCCTTTTCAAAATATCGGCTCCATAGAAGTGGCTTGACTAACCGATTCTAAGGTCAGAGGATCTCTTGTCACAGCAACATCAAAGGAGCCGCACAAGTTTCCCTTCTGTTCTACTCCTTATTCTGTGCTCTTGACAGAGTTCATTCCTTTGTAACTTACTTACTGAATGTCCCTCGTATTATCCAAGTTTTTCATTTGTTTTTTATCCACCGTAAACGGGGCACATACGAGCGTATTGGCATTAGAATAAGAACAAATTTTCAGAAAAGATCCATTCGGATAGTGCATTGTATCCTATTGAATCGGATATCTCGAAGAACTGTCAGGTATTGCATCGGTAGTGATGGCCAGGTAGTCATGAAATTTTACTTTGTGTGAAAAATAGTTTATGAAATATTTCATGAAGTTTATGTGAAAGTTGTGGAAACATAATTGAAAAGTTGTAAAATGAATTAAATCCATGAAATAAAACAAGATAATTGCATTAGTTTACATTAACTTTATATAACGAGTGGGGTAACCCGTCATAAATGACGGGAGCAAAATTCTTGTTTAATTTTGCTACTAAAATTATTTAACTATTTATAAGCACCTTAATATTGTTTATGTTCTTGGATCGGGAGAGCGCAACATAAGTTGACATGAGAAGAAGAAAAAAAACGGGTTATTTAAATTGAAATAAATTCGACGTGCTTAAACGTTTTTGACCTTGTTTGTACAGCGTTATACACAGACAGACAGAGACGAAGCTTAATATATATATAAAATAGTATGTATGATTATTTCTCACATAATGTGACTAATGATTGTAGAATAATTAAACAGTGTTTGAATGAAATTACACTTGAACATTAAAAAATTTCCATTTGTTCAAAAATTATCGAAGAAAATGAAACAGATTCGAAAAACTTTGGAGCAAAAAAATGACAAATGGTAAAATGAAATATGTTTAAAATACTCCTATGAACCAATTCCAATCACCATTTTTGTTTCGTTTATGGTTTTCAGTACTTGAAAACAGGTTTTTAAAATAAATTTCATATTTTTTTAAAAAAATATTTCAAACTCCATGTCGTGTTAACTAGGGATGCCAGATTCCGATTCGATTAATCGAAGAATCGATTTTTTAGTTCGACACTTTTCGATTAATCGAGTGAAGCCGATTCAATTTTATTTCTTTCTTATAAATAAAAGTTCACTAAACATGATTTTTTTCCCCCATTTATTAGTGTTTTTCTTTTTCTGTTTTTTTATTGGTGTTAGGTTTTGTTATTTTTCGAGTTTCAATCCTTTGATTATTCTATTTTGTACCAAAATCATGACATCGTTTTAGAGAAAGAAAAAAATTTAGTTTTATTTCCCAGTTCCGCTTTTATGTTATAAAAATCAAATCAAATCGGTTAATTTTCTGATTATTAATCGGAATCGGAACATCCGATGTGATTCGATTCATATGAATCGACTCAACAAAGAAATTTGGCCATCCCTAGTGTGAACATGTATATATTTCACGTGAAATATTTCAGTGGCACATCACTGTGCATTGGTTATCCTCGGCATCTCTTAAGCCTCGTTTTCACGGCGATAGTTCTATCGTGAGAGTAGCTGTCATGAAAGTTGGGATAGTTCACTCTCACGATAGCAACTGTCTACACGTCTTGAAGTAACGTTTTAGTTCTGTCATGACAGTGTGCATGACGTCTACTTCATAGATATCATTGAGTCAACAACAGTGTTTCCTCGCTCTCCCTCTAGAAGCGAAATTTCTCTACAGGCGGTCACACAACAACTATTACTATCGCGACAGTATGATCAACTATCTAGTCAAACGAGATAGTGTGATAGTGATATCGTGACAGTGCGATAGTGACTATCATGTGGTCTTCACGATGATAGTTCTCGCGATAGTTGCTCTCATGACAGCAACTATCGTGAAAACGAGGCTTTAATACGAAGGTTCCACATGAGGCCATCTGCGATGTTTTAATTTGAGAGCTGTATGGAATACCCTTCGATCAAATAGTAACGATTGTTTTGGCAAATTTACCGTATTGTACTTGATAACGTTTTCAAGTATGTGCCGTATATTACCAACAACATTCTTTACAACAAGACTCCGTGAATTGCTTCCGTAACAGTTGTTTGTAATGTGAACTATACTTTTTTCTTATTACACAAAATTGCACTCGGTAGGTTTTAGTACGAGGAGTGCTAGTGAAACGCATTTGGTTTTTTTGGTTTTATTATTTTACGAGGTTGCAATTGAATTGTCAAGGGAACGAATCACGATTCGAATTGTCTTCATGGGGATCAGTATTTTCAGTTGCTTGTATTTTTTTTTTTGGCAACTTTTTTTTTGACGCCATACATTTATAAATATTGCTTTTTTTATTTGGTGATTAAATTTCACTTTTTTTAAAACTCTTTGTCAATTGCAAGTTATTTTAAGCGAAGTTTCCAATGGATGTTGTTAATTCAAGATGGCAACAAGATTTAGTTCCCGTTTAGATATAGAAAGGTCATCACTTTTTGGCAATGAAATATATCTTTAGGACCTGTTTCCATTGGTGTGAAAATTTGAACTTTTTTGAAAATTTCAACTGGTGAAAAATTGAACAAATCGTGACCTTTTGCCTATGCTAGTGAATGGGCGGGGGTCGGCCACGTTTCTTCTATTTTTCACCAGTTGATATTTTCAAAAAGTTCAAATTTTCACCCGAGTGGAAACCACAAGGTCCACTTTGTTCTACGATAGTTACCTTTTCCCTATCTAATTTTGAGTTATGGAGAAGAAACTGAGTGTTTCATTGAGCTCTAGCAAGGTCTCGTGAAGATTCAAATTGAAAGTTCTTTCTTGAATTTAGGCCTTAATAAATTCAGGTTGTGAACTTCACTCATAATTTGCAGGTTTATTTTGCAACAAATAAACTGAAATATTCCCATTATGATCAATTTTGAAAGCAAAGCAAAAGTATTTCAAGTGTTAGTTTTTAAGTTACATATACTTCATTTTTTCTTAAAAAAAAGTAATATCTTCAGTTAGTTACTTTTTAATTAAAAAAAAAGAAAACAAGTTACAGTTACTTTCTATTTAAAATAGAAACCGAATTCCAGTTACAGTTACTTCTAAATTAAAAAGAAACTTGAGAATTCATTTAGTTAAATTCTTAAACAATACTCAACTTTAGATTTTACTAAATTAAACCAAACTTCATTTGCTTGATAATTTTAATACAGATAATGAAACTGAATTCCCGTTAAAGTAATTTAAGAGCCTAGATACAGCGTTTAGTTAAAAATTTCTGCGATCGTTTTTGATTGAAAAACGGTTTTTTAACGTTTTTTTTCCAGGTTTCAAGTCAAATTAAAATTAATAGAAAAATAATTTCGCGTGTTAAGCTTATAAAAAGGAAACATTGTGAAGCCAATAGATTAATGCAAGTGCTAATTTTCATGTGATTGTTCTAAGTCGTTTTTAATGGGAGTTCTTCAAATGTTTGGGTGACGGTTTTTTGGTCCTATGGGACTTAACATGGAGTTAAAAAAACGATCGATTTTGAACCTTGTTAAAAAATAGGACCTTTCAGAATTTCGAAAAAAGAATCATCGTGAAGGCAATAAACACGTGTAAGTACGTGCTAATTTTTTTGGTTCTAAACATTTGGTTCTAACATTTGTGGGACGGTATTTTGTTCCTATGTGACTTAACATGGAGTTAAAAAATGTACGATTTTAAACGTTATAAAAAAATAGAAGGACCTTTTCAAAATTTATAAAAAGGAAACATCGTGAAGCCAATACATGAAAGTATGTGCTAATTATTTTGTTATTGTTCTAAATCGTTTTTAACGAGTTTTTTCAAATGTTTGTGGGACGGTTTTTTGATCCAATGGGATTTAACATGGGGTTAAAAAAAAACGATTTTGAACCTTGTTTAAAAATAGAAGGACCTTTTCAAAAATGATATAAATCGAGCATGTAAAGAACATTACTTTTTATTGCATTTTGCACTTTACTGTATTTTAATTGAGCGATTGTGAGGCGATTTCTTTTAGTTTTAATAACACCATATAATAACACTCATTTGATGGACGGGTATCTAGGCTCTTAAAAAATGATACTGAACCCTGATACAGTTACTTTTTGATAATAAAAAAAAGAAGATACTTAACTTGAGTTAAGTTTTTGAACAAAATGTGATATTTAAATATCACATTTATTTAACCAAAGAAAAAGTAACTTAACTGAAGTTTTTACTTTATAAAAACTAAAATTGAGTTTTGTTCAAAAACTTTTAATTTGAATTTCACTTTGAAAGTGTGCAAAAAACACCTTGAATTAAAAATAATTGTGTAATGTCACAATAACTGGAGTTAACTTTAGAGTTTACACGTGCAACTATAGTATAGTTCCTTCTCGAGTACAACTGGCTCGAATCTGATTATTGCTAACCATCTTTTAGATAACTTAACCTCTTTACACGGTTCTCTCTACCTCACTAATCTCTGGTTATGCAGATTTTGAGTACCAAAATCCAGAGTCATTGTTTCACACTTAACAAAAAACCCTTTGCAAAAACAAAAAAGGTGGGGTGGCGCTGCTTGTTTGTCTCTTGATGAGAAATATATATTTCTCGCAGTTTTTGCCGTCTTGTCAAATTAAAACTTAGTTTTGGTCACATTTTCTTTTCTGGATAATTTTGCTTTTCGACGACACTTTCGAGAACGTTCGTTACGATCTTTGCAATTCGCTTTTTCTTAGGCATTGTGGGGTGATAGGAAGGAGGCTAATTACAAAGATGGCTGTTCTCAAATTGTCTGGTGTTTTTTTATTTTTTTTATTTCTTCACAACTTGGACTACATTTTTCTAGTTTGTGTTTGTCTTTTAACTGCTTGTAACATTTTTTTCGGTTTGCACTGTCGAAATACCGTGCAACGGTAGTTTTGTTGGTCTCGAAAACCCCAGGGTTGCATGATGTAAATCGCAATCGAACTGGCCTTTTGTAAGAAGCGGATAGGCGACATTTTTTTCAGAAAGTCATTTTATGGCTCGAAAATGATCATACCGAGACTCATAATACTGTGACTAGCACTATAACCTCAGTGGGATAAATAAATGGTTTCACGCATCTAACTTTGTAAGACGAGGGGACATGTGGTCCATATATTTCTTTCGAAGACAAATTGTTGTTTGGCTATCCCGTCAAATTCGAGTTTTGCTACATATAAGCCCCTTTTTACAAGCTTTTATTTAACTTGGACATGACCGTTGTCCGTTTGCGCAGGTCCAGATTAGCCCTGCGCCAAGTAGAACCTGTGGTGGCCCTTAGAAGTTAGTTCCCCAATGAATGATTATGAATCTTACATATATATCAACTTCAAACATACTGCAACCTGGATATGTAGTATTTTCGGTTTGCCAAAAGCAAAGGTTGCGTTAATCCGACGTACTGTCGGACTTCACGTAATACAAGACTAGCAGCGCATATCGCCTACAATATATGAACAGATAGGGATTCGATTAGGGAATTTGTAGTTTAGTTCGGGATAAATTTTACGGAAAAAAAACATACTGAAATACTGAATTATATTATTATAACAAAATAAATACGACAAGTCGAAGTGATTTATTTGGGGGGTGGGCGGGAGCTCATGTGCGTGGCACAGTTGGCACATGCCGTAATACGGGCCTGCGTTGACGTGGACTTCCATTTCTCCTATTTTAATCAACTTCCCCATAACCTAGAGAGCTGAAATTGTGTAGGCCTACACGATCGAGTTACCCGTCCAGGATCCGTTATAGGAGGCGGGTACCTTAAATAACGTACTTTTCAACAAAATAAAAAAAAATATATTGCACTTGTTTAGTTCCCAAAACAAACAAAAAACATGTCTTAGTAGAAATAAAAGCTTGTACCGCAGTAACGACACATAAAGGTGCATCCACACTATTTTGATCGATTTAAATCGGTTTTGTAGAAAATACCTCGACGTCCACACTGCTTTGCGGGCAGTGAGTCTGAAAGTGTACGACGTGGAAGACGTTCTAGTTACTGGGCTACTTTTTTTTAGTTAGTTTAAGCTTCCTATTTTAGTGTCGCACAGCAGGGATACGTCCTCACTACGCGGCTCGGCATCTTTTGATGAGACTGTCTTCGTTAAGGTTTCGATTTGGTACGCCGATCGGTCTGTCAGTAACGTCGTCTGTCTTGTCCCCACCTATTCCACAATGGCACATGATGTGGATGCACCTTTACAGTCACAGTTTATGACGTCACATAAGCAACATAATAATTTTAAATATATGGCTCGAAGAGACGTCCAAATCATTTTATTAGCAAAAATGGAAATGCATAATACAACCTTAAATTGCAGTCAGGAGCTCGAGAAATTTAAATTTAATTTTAAAACGTGTTTTGTTCCTCATGTTAGTTGCGTGGTTATCACTTATAAACCGATAAAAATGTACAAATTGTTGTTTAAATTTGAATAGTTTTATGACCAATTTAATGTAAAATTATAATTTTAATTTAGTTTATTAAATGACATAAATCTAGTTTTCATGTAACCCTGATCAGAAGAAGAAATCGGGGTTAGTCGCAGATATCTCTTGCCAAGAGTCAAGACCAACGAAACCTCCGTTAAGAGGCTACATTCCAAAATAACTTCGAGAAATCTCCGCAAAGAGCGTTAGCATCGTTATTCTATGGAGCCCATAGACCCAATGTTAAAGAAAAAATGTTAATTTTTAAAATATACAGTCGCGGCGGCAATATGTGTTTATTTTTCATATTTAAAGTTGTCCAATATTAAGTTTTGAAACTGCAATGTCCCCCAGAAATATATCCTTATCGATTTATAGAATGACAAAAAATTGGTAAGTGCGATTATATTTTTAAAAAACTATTTTAATATCGCGAAAAACATCCATTAAAATGCTCATAAAAATAATTTTTAAAAAAAGCAGAAAAAAATCCGCACGTGCGCCAATGTGTTGGCTTCACTGTAGTGTAATTGTGGTTTAAAATTTTTTAAAATTAAATATTAGATGTTTTTTTTTTGCTTACGAGCACGTACTCAATGGAGTTTAACATTTAGAAATTCGCGATTTTGAAATAGTTTTTAAAAATAGAACCGCACTTACCATTTTTTTGTCATTCTATCACTCGATCAGCATATATTTAAGGTGCACATTGCACTTTGAAAACTTAATATTGGACAACTTTAAAAATGAAAAATAAACAATTGCCGCGACTGTGTATTTTAAAAATTACCATTTTTTCACTAGGGCTCAATAGAAAAACGATGCTAGTGCTTTTTGCGTACATTTTTCGAAGTAATTTTGTGATGATTTCCATGTTTAAGACAGAAATAATCAAATGAAACCGAGACCGCTCTTCGGCTGTAGTTTTACTGACTGCTAAATGTGAAATAAAAGCTAATGCTAAAACACTAGCTTTGTATATCACGGTTAAACAATCGTTAAAAATTTACGACCCTTTTGAGTTATAAGTGTGGGGGGGGGGGGTTCTTCTTCTCAATATTGACTCTTCTTAAAAGTTTAGCTTCAATATAGAATTGGTTTTTTATGTCTTTTAAGTACAAAAATTGCAACCTCAGATCCTGTTGTCTATCTAACATATTAGAAAGAAATTCTCTTTATTCCTATATATCAAGCATGTCAAACTCAAAGGCTAACAATGGGCCAAATTAACAAGGTCTTAAGTTTGTGTGCCGCAAAAAAAAAAAAAAAAAAATTCAATTTTTATAGAAAACGTATAGGTTTATTTCGAAAAGTACATACAGTATAAAAGAAAAAAAAAAGTACAAGGACAACGGTAAAATTAATGTTTTCTTCCTGTGACACTTGGCATGACTTCTCTGCTGCAATCTTTCCTACTTCGGGGGAAGTCTTGTTCGCAGTGATTACTTTCAAAACTGACCCAAGGTGAATGTCAGTAATCCTGGATCACAGGCATTTAGAAATCGAGACGAACTTCAGTTGGCTCCGCCCTTTTAATGACGACGACAACTTCTAATTGGTTTCTTGTATGGTTCGACAGTTGAAAAGGGCGGAGCATGTGATGTCCGACTACATAACAAACCAATTAGAAGTTGCTAGTCGTCATAAAAAGGGCGGAGCCAACTGAAGTTCGTCCCGATTTCTAAATGTCTGTGATCCAGGATGTTGTATGCCGCGAGTTTGACATGCTTGCTATATATTATTATTATTATTCTCTTGATGATGATAATGATGATGATGAACAATATAATTACATGTATTAATTAATTTATCAATTATTTCCACTTCATTTTTTTTTATATATTTTCACTTTTTATCATTTGTGAAGTAGTATTTGTTTTTAAGTTTTTAGAAACATTTTTCGTTTTTTATTTTTGAGGGGTTATATTTATATTTAATTAACATCGTTGCAAATCCTTTTAATTATAAATATGGATAGGAAGTTGATGGCGAAGGTTTTTCTTTCTTTCTTTTAATAATTTGGTCGCAAAAATAAATGGCTTAAAATGAAGATTTTTATTTTTTGTTCGTACATTTGCAGATGCAGACAAAAGCAACTTTCTTTTTTTTTTAAGAAAAAAAAGTGATTTAAGCTTAAACTTCATTCACGCGTCGTCGAGCGACCTGCCTTCGAGCGAGCGTTAGCGCACATGCTCCTCCTCATTCCATATACAAGCAACTATTAGCGACTTGTCAAAGCGTCATGACTTGCTACTCAGTTGCCAAGCTTCGGTTCAAACAGAAGCTTAAGGTCGCAAACGTTTCAAGTCGCTACCCAACAACCAATCAGAGACCAGATTTTATTGCATATGGCGTTTTCGACGCCATTATTTTATGACATCACACACCATGAAGACGAGCCCAAAACATTTGTAGGTGCAGCACATATGTAGTGTGTGCCAGCGACTAGCGACTTGATACTTCAAGTCGCTATGCTTGTCACTGGTCGCTAGTAGCAGGTATAAAATACAACTAGGCTCGGGTCTACATCAAGCTGACAAAAGACGAACAAAACAGAAACTCGGAAGCGTTTCGAGACAAATATATAACTTGTCTGCGACTTTTGTGTTTTGTCTCTGCAATTTCACAAACTATTCCTTGTCCTATCCGCAAGTCGGTAAAAACAATCAAAAAGGTTTGTGGTTTTGTCTCTGTACCACGCAAAGTGACGCAGCACTTTGTCAACTCTTGTCAGTTGCTGCTGTCATGACAGCAACTATCGCGAAAACTATCATCATGAAAACGAGGCTTTAGTATTAAAAACAACAACAGAATTACAGTTGCATAATTTGCATAAGACAATTTATAGAAACAAAAACAAAACCCAAATTTGTGTCGTGTCACAGATTTGTTGTGGTTTTGTCTCGAGTACTGCTGACAGTTTCTTCAGCTTTGTTTTGTTTCCAATATCTGCTGTGTAGTATTAAGCCGCGTACAGACCAAGCTCGCAAGCCATTTCAGAACAGTCCGGGACCAGCTCGTAAACAGTTCTAGAGCTGTTCGCAAATCGGTACAAAGTTCGATCTTGAGGTGATTTAATCAAAGGGTTCGTTCTTGAACATCTGCTGAACAGTGAATCCAGGTTTTATTGTTATTACAGACAAATGTAACAATGCAAACTCTTGACGAACTAGCAAAATCTTGCAGAGCTGTTCGCCATGCAAACACGCTAATGCTTTTGGAGCAGGGTGGAATGTTTCTTAACATTTTTTTCTTATTTTGCAATTATTTTACTAACAACTTAACAATTAACAATGTTATTATTAAAGATTTTTGCAAACATCTTCATAAAAAAATTAATATTTCATATAAATGGAAAAAAAAATGAAAAAAATCTGATTTAAATAAAAAAATCGATTTATTTGATTTGTTTAAAAAAAAATCAAAAAAATCAGCAACCTTGTATTGGAGTTGACGTTTATATGCTCGCGAGCAGCTCTCTTAACGGTTGCCGAACATCCAATTTTGGTCTGTAATGCGGCTTAAAAATAAAACCAAAACAGTTGCGTAGTTTATGTAGGACTGCTATAGAAATAAAAACCAATTTGTTTGAGTGTCTCATAAATGTCGATTAACAATTAAAATTAAGAATCTGTGTATACCCATTGAAAAGTTTATTTATAGTTAGTAACATTATTAAAATTTCTTAAATTTGAACAATATTTAGAGGTCCCCAAGGGTCTCCAAGTTGGTACATTTTTGGCAAAATTGGTAATTTTTTTCAAAATTCTTTTAATTTCAATACATTATACAATTGACATAAGTAATATGTTGTAAAATGAAATAATACATAAGTTTTTGTGAATAGTTCTATTTTAAATTGAAATTTGTCATGTATAATATAAAGACTATGGTAATAGCCATATAGGAGAATTTGGGAGCCATTGGGGGGGACCTCTAAAAATAGCTCAAATGAGCTGAAATTTTACAGGTATTATTATTTTACGAGGGAGAAATGTTTTAGAAGGTATGCATTCTAATTTTCAAACTTTGATTGTTTTGGGACACGTTATTGTTTGTCTTGTGTCACAAATTTGTTGTGTTTTTGTCTCGAACTCATGTTGCACTTTTGTCAGCTTGATGTGGACCCGGCCTTAAATACTATTCTAGTTTCTAACAAAACTTGCTCCTGAAAAAAAAAACGTTTGTGTGAACTTTATGCTTTTTAATATATTTTAATTTTACTTTGTTAAGCCACCTTTAAACAAAGAAACTTTTCCTAGAAACTTTTTCTAGTTAAAATGAGATCAGAGAACAAAGTTGCCCATTTTTAAGTTTTCTTAAGGTCGCTTCTAAGGTCGCGATCACAATGAGCCAAATAGATCAATCGTCCTAATCGATAAGTTATTACAACGGATGGGACATTGGGATTCAACGAATCTGGAAAAATATTCGAGATTCGAAAACTCGAATCTTTGCGCTTTTCTCCTCTTTCGAATTTTTCGAATCCTAACTTTAAAAAAGAAAACCTGTTAAAAACGTTGGTAAAATTAGTTTTAACTTTATTGACGTCCAATAGAAGCGTTCACTAACAAACAAAAAAACCGGCAATTGTTGCAATTTCGGTGGTATCCGGATCACCAATATCATCACCTCGTGGCGACCCTGAGTTGCCACACTTGTTTTTTTTATTATTAACTAGTGGGGTAACCCGTCATAAATGACACAGGCAATTAGAAATCGGGACAAACAGAAGTTGGCTCCGCCCTTTTTATGACGACCGGCATCTTGTAATTGGTTTGTTGTGTGGTTGGACGTAGAAAAGGACGGAGCATGTGACGTTAGACTACATAACCAACCAATTAGAAGTTGCGTTCGTCATAAAAAGGGCGGAGCCAACTTATGTTTGTCCCGTTTTTTAATTGCCTGTTAAATGACAGGAGCAAAATTTTAGTTTAATTTTGCTACTAAAATTATTTAACTATTTTATTGAAATACTCTTCATAAGCACCTTACTACTTGGATCGGGAGAGCACAACATAAAGTTCACCAAGAGAAGACAGAAAAAAAAAACGGTTCATTTAAATCTAAATAAATTCTGACGTCCTGAAACGTTTTTTGCCCTTGTTTGTACAGGGCGTTATTCACAGACAGACAAAGCTTAATATACAGTATAGATATATAAAATAATTTAACATTTAATATTGTTTCATTTATTTGTACCTTCTTAATGAATAATACAGGATTCTTATATGAAGGATTCGAGAAATTCCGGAGATAATCGAGGGATTCGAATTTGGATTCGAGAAAAGTTAGGATTCGTCCCCACCTCTATAGTTATTACATTAAAGGCATTGTCATATTTTCTGCATTTTTATATTTATATATTTGGTTGCTCCCCCCCCCCCCCCGCCTTGCTGCTTAAAACATTGCGCTCCATTTGCATTCCCCCACCCCCCCCCCCCCTCCGAAAAATGCACCCTCCAAACCTCCTGCGCCCCCTCCTTCCTCGCGGCCCGCGGGGGCTGCGGGTCTTCAGCTACGATCCCTGTTGGTTTTTTTTTTACATAAACTTCCTATCTGTACTTGTAAACAAAGTGGATATTCATTATTTTTGTGTTGAATTATCTGCTTGTTGTATATGATTCCTTAATCATTATCGTTAACGTTGTAATTTTGCAGGGTCATTTATGTTTTAGAAAATTGGAAATTTTGGTTTTTCTTTATTTTTTTGTTCCAGTTTTCACGAAACATAAAATCGTTTTTATTTGTTCCAAATTACATTGTCCTCTCTCTCAAACGAGGGTGACAACAAAAAAAGAGTAAATTTGGCTCCTATGTATCGTAATGTTATTTAATGGTTATGTATTTCTTTCTTTCTGTTGGAATTTGGTTTAGAAACTCATTGATGGTATTTTTTTTTTAAAGGAATAAAAGTAAAAAGTTTTTTTTCTTTTCTAGACTTAACACGCTTTTAAGTTGCTTCGAAGTTTCGTCTCTCTCTGCGGTGCGGTGCGTGAACAATTACGAAGAAGTTTCGATTGTTACGAAAAAAAATTATATTGCATTTAATGTTTTCAGTTTTTTTTTCCCCGCACAGGAGATCCGTAAGTCGGCCTACCCGTATTTGTCACCTTTCCGCCCTGATGTCTTACTTATGGGAGAGTATTCAATGTAAGTAGACAGGCAATTAGAAATCGGGACGAACCTAAGTTGGCTCCGCCCTTTTTATGACGACTGGCAACTTCGAATTGGTTATATGTCGAACCACACAACAAACCAATTAGAAGTTGCCGTTTGTCATAAAAAGGGCGGAGCCAACTTATGCTCGTCTCGTTTTCTTATTGCCTGTCCTTCTCCCCTCCTTGGCTACGCCATTGCCCCAAGGACCTCACAGGCATTTGGAAATCGGGAAGAACATAAGTTGGCTCCGCACTTTTTATGACAAACGGCAACTTCTAATTGGTTTGTTGTGTGGTTCGACATATAACCAATTCGAAGTTGCCAGTCGTCATAAAAAGGGCGGAGCCAACTTATGTTCGTCCTGATTTCTAATTGCCTGTTGTAAATAGGGATTAGGTTAGTGGCGTAGTCAGGATTTTTGTTGCCGGGGGGGGGGGGGGGGGGGTCCAAAATTCTTTCTTCAGAATAAAAGTAATTGCCCACTATGACGCGCAGTGCCGTGCCGCGTAGAAGAACTTGCCATTGTATGCGTTGTATAAACTCATTTTTCCATATGCATCATATAAAATCAAATGGTGGTGCAACGTCGACTACAAGGTGACACGCTGCGACATGCAAAACTGGTTGCCAGAAGTCTCTAGAAAAACTTTTTTCGTTTTTGCTGCAGCAAAAGAAACAGCACAGAGCGATGCGCCTGTGTGGGTGGGGGGCGGGCGGTAGATGGAAGGAACCAGGAGAAAAAGCGTGCTCAGGTGACACTCAGACGACCACCCGGGTGTCTTCGTTTGCCAGCGTGTCTTGTTGACACAATACAAATGAACACGTGCTGTTCATTTGTATTGTGAAGTGTGTGTGTTTAATTTGTCTTCAATAAGTGGCAGAGTTGTACTGGCACGTTTATATGGGCGGAGTCTCGGATGGAATGTTCGACATGGTGGTTCGGAGTGGCACAGCACTGTGCCTGCCATCCATATAACCCATATTTTAGGCCTAATTGTTGCCCAAGAAAGAAGTCTCTAGTTTTTCTGGTTTCATTTTATACCCGATCTACAATCTAGCTGACAGAAGTGCAACACGAGTTCGAGACAATACCGCAACACATTTGTGACACAAGACAAACAAATTGGTTTTTGTTTCTATAGCTTGTCCTACATAAACTACGCAACTGTTCTGGTTTTATTTTTAAGCCGCGTACAGACCGAAATTAGATGTTCGGTAACCGTTAGAGCTGCTCGCGAGCATAACGTCTGCTCCAAAAACAGTTCTGCAAGATTTTTAGTTCGTCAAGAGTTGGCATTGTTACATTTGTCTGTAATAAATATAAACTGGCGAGACGAGCTCACTCACGTGTAGACTGGATTCACTGTTCAGCAGATGTCCGAGAACGAACCCTTTGATTTACCACCTCAAGATCGAACTTTGTACCGGTTGCAAACAGCTCTAGAACTGTTCACGAGCTGGTCCCGAACTGTTCTGAAACGGATTGCAAGCTTGGTCTGTACGCGGCTTAATACTACACAGACAGGCAGTTGAGAAAATGTTGGGAAGTATCGAGACAAAACAAAAACCTTTTGATGTTTACCGACTGACGACGGGACACAGAATAGTTTTGTCAAATTGCAGACAAAACACAAAAGTCGCAGAAATGTTTTAAATTGTCGCCAATTTATCTTGAAACACTTTTTTGTGTTTTGTCAGCTTCAGTGATTGTTTCATTTGTTAAATGAAAAGTTGCATTGATTGTTTCTATTGTGATATACAATTGACTTTGCACGTCAAGTTTTTGAAATTCTGCTTTATTTTCGAAGTGGTAGTCGCAAGTTTCATCGAAAGTTGACTCGCACGTTTCATTGCGTCAAGAGTGGCATTAACAAAAGTGCGGTCCAATAAAAACAATGGCTGATTTCATCCAGGTAAGAGTAAGTTTGACGTTAGTTGCTGGCTTTGTCTGTCGCCAGCTTCTCACCTAACCAGAGCGAATTTCTGGTTGATAGTCACTAGCGTTTAAAAGTATTAGTTTGTGTTCCAAACGATCATATAATTTTCTAAAGCCTTGAGAAAAGGACATATTTCACTTTTTAAGTCGCGGACGTTGTGGCACCTTTCCGAAAGTAAGGACATAAACTACAAAAAAAACGAACACAACCACAACACAGACGTTCATCTGTTAAAAATAAAACGAGATGTGCTGCCAGCGGGCCTTCTCGTGCAAGCGCAGTAGATCAACAGTTCGCCAGTTATTCGCTGATTAATTCACTACTGTCCTGACAGGGATCTTCTTTTAAAGCTGATACTACAATCAGCCAGCTATTCGCTGGATGCGAGCGATGAAGTTGGACATGTTCAACTTTACCGAGCGACCACTGGACGCCACGAATTCAAATTATTAAACCGCTAGTGAAGAAACCCGTCCAAAGCAAACAATAGCAAGTATCACGCTTACGTGATAACTGATCACTAATAAAATCATGAAAAAATAAAATTGTATGGGAAATAAAAGCAAAAAGAAAAGTTTAACAGAAACTGAATGAAAGTTTTCTACGTGAGGAAAATGAATACTTAAGAATAAAGACAAAATAAATTCCAATTCCTTTTTATTTCAAGCCAAAAGTGAAACTTTCAAATGAAATTTTTGTTTAACTCCACGACTCGGCTCCAGCGCCACCCCAGTCGGAAGCAGTTCCAGCAACATGTGGTTCAACAACAGCAGCAGCAGCAGCAGTAGCTGGAGCTGTGGGTGCAGCTTGTGCAGCCCAATCGCTCTCGACTTGAGCCGACCAATCTTCTTGAGCGGTTGCCGGATAAGCGAATGCAGATCCCCCTGCATTCGGAACAGGAGCTTCACTCCACTAAAACGAAAAGATCCCATTTTAGCTTTTGATTTAAAGTAGTAGCTATCGCAATACGAACATCTTGCACGGCAGCCGTGTCCGGAATGGCTATTTCGTCGTTAGCCCACTGTTGTTGCTGATTAGATCCGAACTCTGGAGCATCCTTCAAACTCTTTTCTTGAGTCGCCTGTTCTTCTTTCTCGGCCTTAAAAAGCGAAACACAAAAAACGGTTAATAACGAGACGAGCCGCTACAAGAATAACAAAAACCTCTTCCGGATCACGGTAGAAGAACAGATCGACCATAACTTCCCATTTGGTTTCGCGACCGATCGTTCCACGAAGACGAAGAACCTCGCGGCATAAAAGCCACCACATCAGCCCAATGGATTGCGGACCCTTAAAAAAAAGAAAAGCACGCTTTCGTGAGATTTGGTCCTTTTCGTAATCTTGTTCCTAACCAAGTTTCTAAAATAACTCAAATTTTTTCTTAGTTGTTTTAGGTGAGATGTGTTTTAGGTGAATTTGTTTAGAAGAAAATTCTTTAGGTGAACTGTATTTAGTAGGGCTGTGGAGTCGTTCATTTTTGGTAGGAGTCGGATTCAGTATAAAGTAAACGACTTCCGACTGCAAAAGAAAAACGATTGACCGAACATCAAAATTGAGTCTTAAAGATGCAATAGTGACGTACCCCGAGATTATGCAAAATGCCGCTCTAACCGCTAGAACTTTACCACCGACTCATATCTGTGGAAAGATTATTTTCTTTCTCCGAATTCTAAACTCCAATTTGAGAGCATCGATGAAATCAGACATAATTGAAGCCATGCCATTTTTAAGAACCAATTCAATTTAAATTAATTCGATTACAATGTACAAATTATTTTTGGATAAATTTTTGAATTTAGTTTAAAAATTGGAATTGGAATTTGTTTCAATTTTCTTAATTTTTGTTTGTCGGACGCAGTCGTAGTCATAGTGGAGTTGGATTCAAATTACAGGAGTCGGAGAATTATGTAACGAGTCCACAGCCCTAGTATTTAGGGGAATTTGTTTATGTGAAATGGTTTAGAAGAAAAAACATTTAGATGACAATTTAGGCAAAATATATTTTAAGTGACACGTTTTAGGTAAAATGTATTTTCGGTGAATTTGTTTAGAAGCAGCAGCTTTAGCTGAAAATATTATAGGTGAATTTGTTTAGGTGAAATGGTTTAGAAGAAAAACATTTAGATGAAAATTACATTAAGCATTTGGGATCAAACATACGTTAGGTGAAGAAATTGAGGTAAAACAATATTAGGTTAAATGTTTTTAGGTGAAAACGCATTAGATGTACTGTCATTTAGGTGAAAAACTTTGGTTTAGGCCTAATTGTTTAGATTAGATATCTTTTGGGTGAACAACTTTAGGTGAAGTGTCTCGATACCCTTTAGAAATCACTTATTACAAGTGCCGAAGCAAAAAGACAATACCGAATTCCATTTTGGCTTTCAATACACGTTTTTTTTTTGCTGCTCTACATTTCTGCAGACTTTTTTTCTTCTTTCATTTCATAGATCTGGACGATCGAACAGAACACAAACCTTGTTGTTACAGGGAATCGCAATATCAACAAAACGCAACGGCGAATCGGTATTAGAGAAAGCCACAACCGGAATGTTGACGTAAGAAGCCTCGGTGACGGGCTGATGATCCACTCGTGGGTCCGTAACGATGAGAAGGCGAGGTTCACGAAATGCAGCCTTTATAAAAACGATAACAAAAATTCCAAAATCTTTTAATTTTTTTGATAGTCGTTGAAACTTCGAAGAGTAAACACGAAGGTGCGTAAATAACATTCCGATAAATGAAAAACAGGCCCGTTATGGGGTTTGAAAATTTTCATTTTTTTTTGGCAGTTAAAACATAGAAGATCTTTGATTGAAACTACAGAACATATTTTTTTACAAATTTTTCCCTTTTTTGAAGACAAGTTTCGGAACGACAACACATTAAGGTATGCTGCTACAAATAAGCCATTCTCTTAGCCGAGTGGTTTTTTTTTCTCCTTTGCCTCAGAAATGCAAATTCTCGGGATGGATTGGTAACTTTTTGGCATTCTTTTGCAAATAGTACGACTCGAGCCCAAAAAAAACCCACTGAAACTATCCTGTACAGGCGTCTCGTCTCGCACATAAAACCATTAGAACAACCCAACAGTTTTTGCTCATCTCATAAATTGATAAGATGCAATACGAGCTGCAATAAATTGTGATCGCCAATGTGATAATACTCTTGCCGCTGTTACACAACTTCAGAAGACGTTCTTGCACACAGACTTGCAGGGAAACGATTCAGGTCGGTTTTTACAAGATTATGTGCAATATTGGTCACAGTAGTAGTCACAGTAATTACATAAACTGATAGTACCGGTTTGCCAGCATAGGTCAAACTGATACAAACTGGTTCCGAACCGAGTAGATTCGGTTCTGTTCTACCCTTTGCCACCCTCTAACTAATCTGCTAATGCACATTGGGGAATTGGTTTGTGAAGATCGACGAACCGAACAGAAGTAGTTTCTAAAAAAAATCGCGAACTTCAAAACCGGTCCGAACCAAGTAGAAACGATTCGTTTCTAAGTTTGTCCTTTTTGTACCTGAATCTGATTAGTGAACGTTCCCGGTGTGAAACGACCGGCAACGGGAGTCGCTCCGGTGTAATAAGCAAACTTCAGAACGGCACGCTGTCCGTATGGACGAGCAGAAATCACGCAAACGTCTGCGGGGTTCTCGATCGCGACGATCGCTCTCGCGGCTAGCAAAAGTTTCTCCCATGTTTTTCTCAAGTTAATAATTGCAATTCCTGAAAACGAAAACGACAAAAGAAAAGTCTGTCAAACACTTTATTCAAAATGTTCCGAATATAAAAATCTTTAAAAAAAACCGTCGGCTTTGCGCTTGTAGATATACTGCTCCATCTGGAAGTCGACGTTTGCCGATCCGATGTGCGTGCTACAAGCCAAAAACTTAGTGACGTCATCCTCTAACAAACTCAAAGCGTCCAATCCTCCTGACATCGTGAAAGTTGTTTTTTAGAGCAACGAATAACCTAAAACGAAAGTTTAAAAAACGTCGAAATCAAACATCTCGTAGAAGACGAACACTTGTTAATTTGGTGATGGCGAAAAAGAGACTGTTTAGAGGCTAGAAGTTGCCTAGAGTTAACCTTTAATTAACCGCGAGTTCTCGTGAATTAAACCCTCTAAAGCCGCTTACAGACCAAAATTACATGTTTCCGAACCGCTCGGGAACTGTTCCGAGAGCTGCTCGCGAGCGTACAGCCTCTGTTCTGCAGAAGTACGAGAATCAATCCTTTGATGTACTGCCTCGAGAGCGAACATTGTACCAGTTTGCGAACAGATCTAGAACTGTTTGCGAACTCCCGTCTAAACCGGGTTCCAAACTGTTCTAGAACGGCTCGCGAGCTTGGTCTGTAAACGGTTTAACTAGCCTCAGTCATTGAAAGAGCGCTAGCATCGTTTTTCTATTGAGACCATAGACCCAATGTTAAAGAAAAAATGTTAATTTTTAAAATACACTGTTGCAGCTGCAATATCTTTATTTTTCATATTTAACACGTTGTCCAATTTTAAGTTTTCAAAGTGCAATTTGCACCTTAAATATATGCTGATCGAGTGATAGAATGACAAAAAATTGGTAAGTGCCGTTCTATTTTTTAAAAACTATTTCAAAATCGCGAATTTTTAACTCTTATGTTAAACTCCATTGAGTACGCCCAAATAAGAAAAAAAAACATTCTTAGAATGCTCGTAAAAATAACTTTAAAAACCAGAACAAATCAGCACGTGTAGCAATGTATTGAGCTATTGACTTCACTGTGGTTTCATTGTGGTTTTTTAAAATTATTTTTAGGTATTTTTACGAGCATTTTAATTGATGTTTTTTTCTCATTTGGGCTTACTCAATGGAGATTAACATAAGAGTTAGAAATTTGCGATTTTGAAATAGTTCTTAAAAAAAATAGAACCGCACTTACCGATTTTTTGTTTTTCTATCACTCGATCAGCATATATTTAAGGTGGACATTGCATTTTGAAAACTTCATATTGGACAACTTTAAATATGAAAAATAACATTGCCGCGACTGTGTAATTTAAAAACTAACATTTGTTTCTTTAACATAGGGTCTATGTGCTCAATAGAAAAACGATGCTAGCGCTCTTTGCGGAGATTTTTCGAAGTAGTTTTGCGATGTAAATTCTAAATGGAATAAAGTCTAGGCACGATTCTTATAAACCAGTACTAGCGTGGTTCTTCATTTGATGAATTAATTAAGGAGCGAGCCTCACTCATAGGAACTCTGCGAATTCCGGTAAAAAAAAAAATCACCACGAGCACGAGGCCCGCACCCGCGCCTTATAGAGCTTAGGCCTAAACCACGTGGCGGCTAAACAAAACTTCCGAAAAAAAAGTAATTTAATTCCGTTCTTATCAACTAAAACTCAGCAAAATTAAATTAATAACCTCTACTAAAAAATTAGAACGAATGATTGTCTTAAAATTAGTTTTACATAAGTAGAAATTAAATTTTTAAAGAAGCATACTTACAAATTCACTAACGCCAAACAGAGAAATCTGGACTCGAATAGGGAACAATTAAATTAATGGCACAGTTGCACTTCCGGTTTTTCTATTTTTAGGGTGATTCTATTGGTTTTGCTGCAGTTGCTATATTTAGCCTTTAATTAACTGTTGTTTTTTTTCGTGCTCTATTCAAAATAATTAAACGATCTGTAGGGCGATTTTTTTATTTTTACAATAATCTAGCCATTGGGGTTATAGTTACAGGATAGATAAAAATGTTACTTTATAGCATTTAATAGAAACACCCTCAGATAGTATAAAGTACGCTGCTCTCAAGCTCAGTTTATGTTCGTTGTGTTCTGACATAGCCCTCTATAGGAGGCTATGGTTCTGAATAGCATTATTGAGCGTTCTCTCAGTTGCGCTCTATGGTTTTGTCATGCAATGACATCATTTTAATGAAGCCGGAAGTCGATATAGTGTCGTGTACTATCATGGCGTTTTTATGTTGAGTTGTCAATAATTGCCATTTGAGTTCAACCTGGTCCTGTAATGGATTGCCTAACATATAGAGGTAGCAAAACTCCATGTTAGAAAAAAATATCGTAAGTGAGTGTAGACATTAATTTTATAGGGTTTGAAAGATTATAGCTATAAGTAGAGGTTGTGCCATCTATTGGGCACACTCAGCCTTGGAACGAAATGATCCATAGCCTATAGGACCATAACAACGATCTATAAATTTATAGATCGTTGCTCCATAAAACGAACTTTAAGTTGAGTTACCTCTATAATATCTCGGGTAAGTAAAAAAAACAAAAAAAAAACAAGGTAAACGACACGGGGTTGAATCTTGTGCAGTACGGCATGGCATTTTACTTTTAATCTACGTTTTATTAGGTTTTAAAAATCCAATTATATTCTGCATATCGAGTAAAACACAGTTAAAAAAATAAAAAGGCTTGTCATGCATACGTTGGCCTGTTAATCGCAGTGAATCTCGTACATGATTTTCTTCTTATATGTCGTTCCCGTTGCTTATTCACGTCTCTCTTTTCAAGAGGGCTGACACTGGGGGGGGGGGGGGGTGCTGATTCTCGTACGGTATCGCAAGCCATTTAACCTTTATCAGCATTTAACTGAATTTTGAAATTTCAATTCCATTCTCAATATTCAGTAAATCGCTGATAAAAAGTAAAACGACTTTTTATAATACACGATCTGCTGTGAATTTTGTTGAATCTTTGTGAATCTCGTACATGATTTGTTTTGTATGTCGTTCCCGTTGCTATTCACGTCTCTCTTTTCAAGAGGGCGGACACTGGGGGGGGGGGTGAATCTCGTTCGGTATCACAAGCCATTTTACATTTATTAGCATTTAACTAAATTTTAAAATTTTTATTATATTCTGGATATCCAGTTAAACGCGGATAAAAAGTTAAATGACTTTCGACAATACACAATCTGCTGTAGATTTTGGTGAATCTTTGTGAATCTCGTACATGAATCGCTTTAATGTCTGCCCCTTGTCACTTTCTATCTCGAATAAACTGGTTTTGTAGCGCCCTCTATTGTGCTTCATGTATAATCTTCTTTCGTATAACTACAGTGTAAGTAATAGTAAATTTTGTTATCCAACGACTGAAGTTCGGTATTTTCCACTGTTTCCCAACTTTCTCGTAGTTACTATTTAGTTTTTTTTTTTTGGAAGTTGTGTTTTATTTGTTGTTTATTATTGATATGAAGTGAGAATAGCGAATTATATTTTTCTACATAAGTATCTTATCGTTGATCCGTTTTGGTTTTTTTTTGCTGTCCAGTAAGTAAATTTTACGTATTTTTTTCTTATTATTAATATTAATCCGTAAAAGCGAATCGTCTCTCGTGTTTTTTTTTTCTTTCGTTGGTGAACGGATACTACTAAAAGGCGGGTAAACATGATAATGTTGCAATGCAACACAGTTTATACATTTAGTCTTTTTGGAGGGATGGTAGGCTATATATACAGGGTGGGATACATTAAAATACATATTTTTAGAGGGCGGGTAGGCTAAAGTAAGGGCGGGTTTGCTATATACAGGGTGGGATACATTGAAATGCATATATCTAGAGGGAAGGTAGTCTAAATTAAGGGGGAGTAGGGTATGTACAGGGTGTGATACATTAAAACACATTTTTAGAGAGCGGGTAGGCTATATACAGGGTGGGATACATTGAAATACATGTTTTTAGAGGGAGGGTTGGTTAAATTAAGGGCGGGTAGGCTATATATACAGGTTGGGGATATATTAAAATACACATTCGTTCCTTTTAATTAGAGGTGGGACGAATACTACATTTTCTATAATCCGAATCCTAAAAAAAGTTCTCGAATCCTGTGCCATCTTAAGGCAGGGGCTAGCAGTGCTGTAGCCCAGGGTTATTTCGGCTGCTGTCGGCACTGCCAATGACAGGATGTTCAGGGTAATGTTCGCCAAGACTGGCGAGACGTCTAAACTAAACTCCTGGTCAGGACATTAACATCCCTTTGATGTGACGGGCAAAAACCGACAACTGGTGGATCTCGGCTCATGAACTGAACAACCAACAAAATCTGTTTCAGAGAAATCTTCGGAAAACCGTTCACAACGGTCGCAAACAGTGTTCGGTTCGTTGTTCTGTTCTATAGTCCGGAGTCTCTGGACCTACTCTAAGGAATTTTCTGAAGAGGCTACATCATAAAAAATATGTTGTGCCAATGTGTTGGCTTCACTGTGGTTTAATTTTGTTTTGTTTTTTTAAATTATTTTTAGCCTTTTAGGTATTTTACGAGCATTTTAATGGATGGTGTTTTTTGCTTACCGAGCGCGCGTACTCAATGGAGTTTAACATGAGAGTTAGAAATTCGCAATTTTGAAATAGTTTTTAAAAATAGAACCACACTTACCATTTTTTTGTCATTCTATCACTCAATCAGCATATATTTAATGTGCACATTACACTTTGAACACTTAACATTGGACAACTTTAAATATGAAAAATAAACCATATTGCCGCGGCTGTGTATTTTAAAAATTACCATTTTTTCTTTAACATTTGAAATTATTCAAATTAATAAACTTCAATGATGTGTAATGAACTTTAAAATAAACAAATAAACAAAGTTCATTTGAAATTACAACATAAAATTAATAAGAATTTGTTGAAAATTAAAACTATTTTTTTGTTTTGTTAAAAAAATATCTAGAAGATTCTGTAAAAGAAAAGAATTTCCGAATATGCTTTTATCTTGAACGCTTGAGATACAATAATGCATCATTTAAACATAAAACATATGCAATGCTGTTATATCTAATCTTTATTAGGGACTTTCGGGGTACGAAATTATTTTAGGTATGAAATGATAGATTTGGATGTTTGGATATGGTGGCATGTGGGGTCACTGGGGGCTTGGTGCAAAATCGGAACTAGTGGAGAGTTAGTACCAGCAAGGCCGACCCTGCTGCTCGCGGGATAAGGTACAGGAAATGATGATGAATGATAGATTTGGATGTTACTTCCGGCTCATTTAGTTGTAAAATAAAGGTTTCATACGAAATGAGCACTAACATTACGTTACTAAGTCATCCGGACGAGATACTAAGTCGTCCCGACGAGATAGCAAGTCGGGTCAGGATGAAAGGATGAATATTGTGGGGTAACTCAAACCTGAAACAAAATGCATATAAAATTGGCTCAACAACATAACCATTTTTTAAAATTAAATCATGTGATTTTTTTTACAATTGTATAGTGTTCGTCCAATTCTATATACTGTACATTCTGTTTCGGGTTTTAGAGTTACCTTACAATGTTCATTGTTCATCCTTTCATCCAGACCCGACTTAGTATATTCTCCGTATCTTGTCTGGGCGAGATAAAAAATAGCTTATGTCCTCAACAGGGCTCCGTAATTTTGAAAGATCATGAACAAAAAAAAACTTTTAAGAACCTAGATACAGCGTTTAGTTCAAAATTTCTCCGAATGTAGGCGCTGCGATCGTTTTTGATTGAAAAACTGTTCTTTAACGTTTTTTTTTCCAGGTTTCAAGTCACATAATAATTAATAGAAAAATAATTTTGCGTGTTAAGCTTATAAAAAGGAAACATTGTGAAGCCAATAGATTAATGCACGTGCTAATTTTTATGTGATTGTTCTAAGTTGTTTTTAAGGGAGTTCTTCAAATGTTTGGGTGACTGTGTTTTGCTCCTATGGGACTTAACATGGAGTTAAAAAACGATCGATTTTGAACCTTGTTTAAAAATAAAAGGACCTTTCAGAATTTCGAAAAAAGAATCATCGTGAAGGCAATAAACACGTGTAAGTACGTGCTCATTTTTTTGGTTGTTCTAAATCATTTTAATGAGAGTTCTTCTAACGTTTGTGGGACGGTGTTTTGCTTCTATGGGACTTAACATGGAGTTAAAAAATGTACGATTTTAAACGTTATTAAAAAATAGAAGGAACTTTTCAAAATTTCTAAAAAGGAAACATCGTGAAGCCAATACATGAAAGTATGTGCTAATTATTTTGTTATTGTTCTAAATTGATTTTGACGAGAGTTCTTCAAATGTTTGTGAGACGGTTTTTGATCCAATGGGATTTAACATGGGGTTAAAAAAACGAACGATTTTGAACCTTGTTTAAAATAGAAGGACCTTTTCAAAATTTATATAAAGCGACTACTTAATGAACAATACTTTTTATTGCATTTTGCGCTTCACTGTATTTTAATTGAGCGATTGTGAGGCGATTTCTGGCAGTTTTAGTAACACCATATAATAACACCATTTGTCTCGTTGTCGTCTGCTCAAAACAACAAGATGGACGACGTGTATCTAGGCTCTTAACATTTATCGTAATGTTCCTCCTGAAAAATGTTCGCTTGAAAAATATTAATTTTCTCAAAACCACCAGGTGAGGGGAAGAGACCACCAATATTGAACATGAAAGTCACGCAGGCGCGCCATCTGGGGGTGACAAAAAACAAAATAAGTATCCTGAAAAACGTTCGCTTGAAAAAATAGAAATGTTCTCAAAACCGTAGGTTTGAATGGTGAAGAGACCTCCTATAGAACATACTAGCCTACTAGGCACAGGCTCCCACAGCAATCGAGACATTCGTGGGGACAAAAACAAAATACATGTAAATATCTATAAAACCATCTAATGTTTCGATTCTATCGATAATTGTGGCATTGGAAGGCAAATGTAATCTTAAGTACTTATTGTTAGTTTTTAGTTGCAGTAGGGAGAAGAGGTAAAAGAAAACAATGAAAAAGTATGTTTGTTCCAGGAGCAACGACCTGATCTTTTAGTTGTGTTTTACAGGATGTTATTATTTTCTTTTTGGGGTATCTTTTGTTGTGGCTAACAAATTTACTGTGGGACAGAATAAGTTAATAAAGGGTAATCTCTGGAAGAAGAATGCAAATTTGAGACAGTCCCAGTTGCTTTCATTACAGGCAATTACAAAACGGGATGAACAGACGTTTGCTCCGCCCCTTTTATGACGAACGGCAACTTCTAGTTGGTTTGTTGTGTGGTCTGACGTCACATGCCCTGCCCTTTTCAACGTCAGACCACACAACAAACCAATTAGAAGTTGCCGTTGGTCATAAAAGGGGCGGAGCAAACGTCTGTTCATCCCGTTTTCTAATTGCTTGTCATTAGCGTTTGATCGTTTCACGTAGGAAAGGGATTGCAGATTTGTGTTAGTATAGCGCCATCTATTGATCGTCAATGGAAACTGCCGATGCCGTTCACTATAGGAGCCTTATACCTTGTACACACCTGATAATTTAAATGCATTTAAATAATGTGTTCTACAGAGCCCCGTGAAGGACAAACAAACTATATCGAATTCAATTTATTCAGTTAATAATCTCAAAATATTGAGTTAATACTTAAATATAATAATATAAACTATTGACAAAATATTGATTTAGTATTTCAATTTAAAATAATAATAAAGGCAATTTTTATTTGGTTCATGTCCGTAACCGGATTCTGTTTAATTCACCTCAACACATTTAATTTGAATTCATTTAACTCATGTGTGTACAAGGTATTAGGAAGTCGAGGAAAATTAATTAAATAGAATTAAAATTAATGAATAAAATTAATTTGGCGTTTTTTTTGCGCACCTGCGGAGCTCAATCCTAAAGGCGCAGTCATACTAGGCTGGTTTACAAGCTGCTGGTTGCTGCTGGTTGCTGCTGGCTATTAGCAGCAACAGCAAGCAGCAGCTGCTTTGGATTCACACTTGTCCAGTCACTGCTGGTATTAGCAGTGCAACTCATCCAATCACCGTCTTGCAAAAACACAAACTCTAATGGCGCAGTCACACTAGGCTGGTTTCCCAGCTGCTGGTTGCTGCTGGCTGGTTGTAGCGCTCTAGCAGCATAGTCTGAACTGCTACTAGCAGCTGTTTTCTCCAGCAGGCTAGTGATTTTAACAGCGGCTGGTGAAGTTGGACATGTCCAACTTTAGCAGCTACCAGCTGGTCATGTGACTCTTCCTGCTGCTGCCATCTAGTGTGAACTTTTTGTTGCTAGTAGTGGCACTAGTGGTAGTTTAAACTCTACTGCTTGGGTTGGTTGTTGTTAGTGTTTGTGTTTTTGCAAGACGGTGATTGGATGACTTTGCACTGCTAATACCAGCAGTGACTGGACAAGTGTGAACCCAAAGCAGCTGCTGCTTGCTGTTGCTGCTAATAGCCAGCAGCAATCAGCGGCTTGTAAACCAGCCTAGTGTGACTGCGCCTTTACAACAACCAACCCAAGCAGTGGAGTTTCAACTACCACTAGTGATACTACTAGCAACAAAAAGTTCACACTAGATGGCAGCAGCAGGAAGGGAGTCACATGACCTTGCTGGTAGCACTAAAGTTGGACCTGTCCAACTACACCAGCCGCTGTTAAAATTACTAGCCCACTGGAGAAAGCAGCTGCTAGTAGCAGTTCAGACTATGCTGCTAGAGCGCTACAACCAGCCAGCAGCAACCAGCAGCTGGGAAACCAGCCTAGTGTGACTGCGCCATAACTAAAAGGCTCCCCCACCCAATAAAAAGAGAAAAAAAATGTTGAAAATGCTCGTTGAGCATTGCCCAATCAAATCACGCCACGTCAACACTCGACCCTTATACCTTGTACACACATGAGTTAAATGAATTGAAATTAAATGTGTTTAGGTGAATTATACGGAATCCAGTTAAGGACATGAACCCAAATAAAAATTGACTTTATTATTAGTATTTTAAATTGAATTACTAAATAAATATTTTAATGTCAATAGTTTATATAATTAATTCTATTTAAGTATTAACTCAATATTTTCAGATTATTAACTGAATAAATTGAATGCGACATATTGTTGGTTTGCCCTTCACAGGGCTTTGTGGAACGTGTTTTATATTTAAATGCATTTAACTGTGTATATATATGTGTTAGAGCCGAAATAACGAGATGATAAATACAATGGAGGGACGGTTGTTCCATTTGCCAGCACTCACTCTCCTATGTAAAACGATAGACGGCAGTGCGCATGCTCACTACATGTTAGAATGGTCAAACGCTAATGTTGCTTTCAGAAATTAGTTTTGAAAATTGCATTGCATCTAGAGGTGGCAATTGGTAGCACCGAACCGTTTCTACTGTGTCTCTGGAACCGGTTTAATCGGTTCGTGCAGTTTTTTTAATTTGCCGCACAAATCTGCGAATATGTTTGAACCGGTTAAGCAAGATCGACGAACATGTGATTGGAACCTGTTCGAATCGGTTCTCAATATGCATTAGTAGATTTGCGCAGCGCATTAGTTAGAGGTGGCGAAGGTAGAAGACAGGCATTTAGAAATCGGGAAGAACTTCTGTTGGTTCCGCCTTTTTTATGACGACCGGCAACTTCTAATTGGTTGGTTATGTAGTCTGACGTCACATGCTCCGCCCTTTTCAACCTTGAACCACACAACAAACCAATTAGAAGTTGCCGGTCGTCATAAAAAGGGCGGAACCAACTGAAGTTCTTCCCGATTTCTAAATGCCTGTAGGTAGAAGACCGTAAAACTGAAATGAATGTTCTCGGTTAGGAACCGGTTCTTATCAGTTCGATCTATACTGGCGAACCGAAAGAGACATCAAAATGAAAATACTCTTTAAGTGATTGAGGCTACCCTTCTAGTTTTTTAAAGCACTTATTAGTTTCTCTTCATTTTTCACCGGAGCTAAGTGTCTACTAGGTCGGTGGGACGGAGTGGCGTGGCACGTAGTTTTCAAGAAGAGCTCCGTTAACTGCAAAACGCTGCGCGAGTCGGTTTTGTCTTTGACGATTAGTATGTGCTGGATAAAAACGCCTGTCCCTAATGGACGTGGGCGCCATTCATTTACACGCATTTTGTTTGGGGGCCCTTTTTCTCCTCGCCGCGCCACCCCACCTACCAAGTGGACACTCAGCTTAAAACCACCCTAAATCAACCCACACTCTTAAATTTAATACAATAATACGCTGTTTATATTTTGATATATCGTGATTTCACGATAAAATATAGGTTCGCATCGAAACGTATAGGTTAATAATATTAGTTCGAGTTCAAAGGTCGTCATTGAAGCGGAAAATCTTATTAACCCATGATGTGTGCTGTAGTGTTTTTTTTTAGTATTTGAAATCGATGACCTAGCATTTTTTTTCCATTTCGATCACACAGCGCAGAAGGGGGTTTTGAAAATCTAACAAACGCAAACAAAACAGAAAAAAAATGAATATCATAAAAATGTTCTTTGTAAAAAATAATAATAATAATAAGCAGGAACAAGATCGTGACAAGAGAGAAGAAAAAAAAACGTTTGAAATACGCAACAGGAGGTGGATGTGCGTAATTACAGCCAAAAACGACGAGCATGAGTTTTAAGAAATTACAAATTAAGACAGGCAATTAGAAATCGGGACAAACAGAAGTTAGCTCCGCCCTGTTTATGACGAACGGCAACTTCTGATTGGTTTGTTGTGTGGTTCAACGTTGAAAAAGGCGGAGCATGTGACGGCAGACTACATAACCAACCAATTAGAAGTTGCCGGTCATCATAAAAAAAGGCGGAGCCAACTTCTGTTTGTCCCGATTTCTAATTGTCTGTCAAATTAAGAGGCTACATCACAAAATTACTTCGACTAATCGCCGCAAAGAGCGCTAGCATCGTTTTTCCTATTGATCCCATAGACCCAATGTTAAAGAAAAATGTTAATTTCTTAAAATACAAACAGTCGCCGCAATATGTTTATTTTTTATATTTAAAGTTGTCCAATATTAAGTTTTCAAAGTGCAATGTGCACCTTAAATATATGATGATCAAGTGATAGAATAACAAAAAATTGTTAAGTGCGGTTCTATTTTTAAAAACTATTTCAAAATCGCGAATTTCTAACTCTTATGTTAAACTCCATTGAGTAGGCCCAACTAAGAAAAAAAAAAATCCATTAAAATGCTCGTAAAAACACAGAAAAATAATTTAAAAAAAAACAGGAAAAAAAACTTCACGTGCGCCAATGTGTCGGTTTCACTGTGGTTTAATTGTGTTTTTTTTTAAATTATTTTTAGGTATTTTTCTGAACATTTTAATGGATGGTTTTGGCTTATGAGTGCGTGCTCAATGGAGTTTAACATAAGAGTTAGAAATTCGCGATTTTGAAATAGTTTTTAAAAATAGAACCGCACTTACCATTTTTTTGTCTTTCTATCACTCGATCAGCATCTATTTAAGGTGCAAATTGCACTTTGAAAACTTAATAATGGACAACTTTAAATATGAAAAACAAACATTCTGCCGCGACTGTGTATTTTAAAAATTAACATTTTTTTCTTTAACATTGGGTCTACGGGCTCAATAGAAAAACGATGCTAGCGCTCTTTGCGGAAATTTTTCGAAGTAATTTTGTGATGTAGCCTCTTAAATCGCGACTTTTATTTACAATCCTGTGTGGCCTTATTGTTGTATGAGTCTGTTGTTAATACCCCGGGGCCCTGGGTGCAGCTGAAATAATGCATTGTTAGAAAATTAAGAGCCCCGAAATACAAGTTTTATTTCCATGCATAAAATTCTCTGCAAGAGTGGTCCATTGTCTTTCTTTCGGAGGAACGAATGACCAGTAATATGAATCGGTCCATGTGAAAATTTGTCAAATTTTGTTAGAGGTGGTTGGTTGTTACCCTTACCCAAGTATAATGCCCTCCACAATTTACTTGAATTTGGTTTTGAACAAGAGTCTTCTGTCAACCGTTTAAAAATGTTTAGCTTCAAGTAAAACTGTCCCCACCAGGCTCCAGACGTATTTTCGTCACATTCTCGTTAATCTCACATTTGCCACAAATCAACCTAGCAGCCCCTACGTTGAATCATAAATGTCAGCAGAATGAACCAACTCTGCAGTGGTGGAACTGTGAGGACTCCACACGGCACTAGAACCGGTTAGCCAATTACTAGAACTGATAGGACCCGTTCACCAGTATAGGTCGAACGGATAAGAACTGGTTTCGTACCGAGTAGATTCGGTTCAGTTCTACCCTTCGCAACCTCGAACTAATGTGCTGCATAAATCTGCTAATGCATATTGAGAACTGGTTCGTCAAACCGGTTGAAATACATTAGCAGATTTGCGCATCTCATTAGATTAATGTGCTGTGCTAATCTGCTGATACTTATACGGAACCGGTTCGTCAAAATCAACATACTGATCGGAACCGGTTCGTCAAGATCAACATACTGATCGGAACCGGTTCGTCAAGATCAACATACTGATCAGAACCGGTTTCCAAACACAACGAACCGATTAAACCCTGTTCCGAAATGAGTAGAAACGGTTCGGTTCTACCCTTTGCCACCTCTAGTTATCTGTTTTCTTCATAGTAGCAGGGTTGGCAAGGTTTTTTCCAACAGTGGTAGAAATGACTAAACAGTCGTTTCTACCACTGTTGGGAAAAACCCAGCCCAGTTTAAACCATGTTTAAACAAACATGGTTTAAACTGGGCTGGATTAAACAAGTTTAACCCATTTTTTCACTTTTACATGTAACTTGCTATATATTATATGGTTTAATAGACATAATATAATTGAAATTAGCATTGGAATAATCAGAATAACAGTTAAATTCATTGTCAATAATGTAGTTGTACATACACCACAACCGAAAAGATTAGACAAGTAATGTTAAGCCCCGTTTTCACGATGGTTGCTGTCATGACAGCAACTATTGCGAGATGGCTGATGACAGGAATACAAGAAAAGCTTAGACTGAGGCTGGAGATGAGTAGAGTAACATAATTAGTAACATACTGCAATGCTACAAATTGAAGTGGATGTTTGTTGAGGACTATGATGAGTCATAACATTAGGGACTTCCCCTTTTTCTTAAAGAGGTTTATACCTTTGACTATTACCTTCCTGGACTTAACTCCTGAAATTTTGTATTCGACAGATATGTGGCGTCGTTTTCGAAACAGCGCCTCTGGCGGGAATATGATAAATTAAATTTCGAACTGATGTCACGTTTAGGAGGAGTTCCTTTTGTAGCCATAGAGGGTGTATAGTTATATCTTAGACTATTACCTACTGGAAGGTAATAGTCTAAAAGAAAACAAAACGAGACTTTGGCTAAGATTTTACGTACATATAATACCACCAGACGGAGCTGGCCTCGCTTCTGTCAGCACATCTGCCTTAGAGCAGTCATGCAACGCCTTATTATGGAGAAGATAGGAAGTTGCCAGTCCAGGAATGTAATAGTCTAAGGTTTAACCCAACATAGCCTATTTTAAACCCATAAAAAGCCTTGTTAAACCTGGTTTATACCAGTGTGCTGTGCAAAACATCTGGCTTAAATGTGTTTTTCATGTACAGTACCGAACACAGCCAATAAACATGTACATATCTTGTGTTGGGCGTTGACCACAGGCACCTTTCACTGGAATGTAAATTTTTTGTAATTTACTTAAAAGTTCTTGTTTTTGTTTTGTAGAAGTTCTAAATGCTGAGTGTTTTTTTTTTTAAATTTTGAACATTTTTTTGTCGTCTAACAATAATTTAATATTTCTAGAAGAGGGCTTTATGGGTTCAATGTTAACATAATTGTATAGGAGGCATTTAGATCCGCCCTCCTCATGATAGCAAGCAACAACGCCAAGTAATGTTCTCTCGGTTGGGGGTCACTACAGCTACCAAGGCTCACAAGCGCTATTAGGGGGAGAACAGCTACTTGGGTCACTACAGCTACCAAAAAAATTAATAGACCTTTTGTTCATCAGAAAAGTCACTACAGCTACCAAAAAATAGGGGGACAAAATATAGATCTTTTTTTATCACTTTCTCCTCACTACAGCTAAAAAAATAACCCTTTCTCCCTAACCTAACCTTACCTAATAAAACCTTACCGAACCTTAACGATCCTAACCAAAAAGTACCGATACTAACCGATCCTAACCGAACCGAACCGATCCTAACCAAACCTAACTGAACCTAACCGATCCTTAACGATCCTAACCGAACCTCACCGATCCTAACCGAACCTTACTGAACATAATGAAACCTAATCGAACATAATGAAACCTAACTAAACCAAATGTAATCTAAACTAAACGTATTGATAAATAAAAAGGCCTATATTTTTTGGTAGCTGTAGTGACCCTTTTGTTGAAAAAAAGGTCTATATTTTCTTTTTGGTAGCTGTAGTGACCCTGGTGGCTGTAGTGAGCCAGTCCCGTTCTCTCTATGGTAGTAGTAGGACCAACAGTAAAAAAATCATTCTTATTATGGTTTGTGTTTTTTATGACTAAAATGTTGCTCCTGTAATTGTTCATCGGGTTATATTCACTATTATTTTATATTTGAGGTCACCCTGCACAATTAAAGCTCGGTTTTCATCAAAATAGGGAGCAAGCATTATCACCCAATAATTGTTTAGCGAGTACCGGTTAGCGAGCGAGCAACTGTTTGCTCGCTCGCTCGCCGGTTCACAACTGCTTTTTATGTATGTATGTGTGTGTGGGGGGGGGGAGGGGGAGAAAATACCGCGTTCATTTTGCCCAAAATGAAATTGACCATAGCTATCACCAACGACTGCCAAATTCCCCTCCAAAAAGCATGGCGTTTACAACTCATTCATTTTCTATTAAAAACGTATTTTACCCTTATGTGTCATTTACAGCGTTATGAAAATGTACGCCTCAATTATTTACTAAATGTTAATTCTATTGTTTTATAACCGAATTTTACATCTTTTCGAATTATTTCACCAAAATAAGGGCTTGGGACATTTGCCCTATCGACACTTGCCCTAAAGGGACATTTGCGTTAAAGGGACATTTGCCCTAAAACCATTTGCCCTTAAGGGACACTTGCCCTAAAGGGACATTTGTCCTAAAACCATTTGTCCTAAAGGGACATTTGCCCTAAAAACACTTGCATTAAAGGGACATTTGCCCTAAAGGGACATTTTTCCCGAAAACCATTTGCCCTAAAGGGTCAATTGCTCTAAAGGGACAATCGCCCTAAAACCATATGCCGTAAAGGGACATTTGCCTTAAAACCGCCTGTCCTAAACCGACATTTGCCCTAATCAGTAGTGTAAAGTTACGTGATTTGGCATTTTATGCGCGCCTGTTGCACGAAGAACCTGTTTAACATGCTCCGCCGAAAGACACTAAACCGTATGAAAAAAATGAACAAAAGAGCCGTTTTAGGGCAAATGCCCTTTATGGCAAATGTTTTTTTGGGGCAAATGTTCCTTTGGGGCAAATGTTTTTTTGGGGCAAATGGCTTTAGGGCAAGTGCTTTAGGGTAAATTGTCTATATCCCCCAAAATAGACAGGGGACTTTGGAGACACATACTGCACTATTTTCAAGGGCTACATGTTTAGTTCGTGAGCCACAAGTTAAGCATCTGAAGTTGTTTTTATGATGGGTAGTTAGACAAAAAACAAAACGTCAACAATGCAAACATGCAAACAACAACAACAAAAGAACAGAATTTCCATTTTAATTTAATAAGGTAGACAAGATTTATTCTTTTTTCATAGAAAAAAAAACGTGTATTTTTTTCGACCATGTTAGGGTGTGCTAATAAATTAATATTTGCTAGATTTAAGAGGGGCAATTTAATGTAAGTAGAGAGAGAGGGGAGGGGGGTTAAATCTATTTTTGAGGTGTTTCCTCAATGCCATCATGTGACTTACTGCAAACTGCGAGAAACAGGTTTTCAGACGTTTTATACTAAAAAAAAAGTTAATTTGTTTGGCCACATAAGTAATATTTTTTATGGCTCCATCTCAACCTATTCCATTTGGAGCAACAACGAGGGTTGGAGGTGGATGCTAACATGTTAAGAGGCCGGGTCCATATCAAGCTGACAAAACAGAAACTCAAGTGTTTCAAGAAAAACTGGCAATTTGTCCCGCTGCAAATAGGAAAACATCAAAAAGTTTTTGTTTTGTTTCGATACTACGCAACATTCTTGCAACTTTTGTCTGTGCAGAATAAAAACAACAATGGAACAATGAAATAGAAAAACTTCAAAGCAAAACGAAAGTCATACTATATCGTGCACGTCTATGTGAACAACTTAAAAAACAAAAACAAAACCCAAATTTGTTTGTGTTGTGTCACAAATTTGTTGTGGTTTTGTCTTGTGTACTGCTGACAGTTGTTTTGATTTTGTTTTGTCTGCAATTTCACAAACTATTCCATGTCCCGCTGCAAGTAGGAAAACATCTAAATGTTTTTGTTTTTTCTTGGTTCTACACAACATTCTTTCAACTGTTGGCTGTGCAGTGTGGACAGTTAGAATTAAAACAACTATGAGCTTTCTCTGTATGCCATATATTTTGATACACATGTTGGGGATTGATCTTTTACTCACATAACGTGCTACGATGCCTGATTTTCCACCATATTTGGCCTGATTTTCTCTTTCGTATGGTTACCATACAGTGAAGAAGGTTGGAAAGACAGAATAGGAGTGGATGATTTATGACTCCCTGACGAGGATGATATTTTACAGAGTGGCGATCACCACCTCCCTCTGGAATCATCTTGTCGCAATGGGGCTCTTTTACCACCTTCCCAAGAATTAAAGACACATAAAGACAACGTTGTTTCATGTTACAAACGCTTTATTCATTCTTTGTTAAGAAGGGTGAAGAATACAAAAAATGAATGTTGGTTTAAAGATGAATGGTCCATGGGCCCATTGTGTAATACAAATTAGAATCAACGCATGAACAAATTTGAAAGACAGAAATGGACGCCCAACAAAGGAAAACGCGGTGCTTTTATAGGTTTGGGACTGTGTACACCCATGACGTGCAAGAGAGAGGTATCCCTCTGCTCTAAATAGGTTCGTACGCTTGGGAGAAAGGGAGGGACAATGAGGAGTCGGACACCCCCAGGCTAGCATTCTGGGGGATCACGATATACCGCGTGTTACACAACAAAACAGTGAAACAAAAAACGGCAAAGCAAAACTAAAGACTGCCGTGCACGTCTATGTGGGGCAGCTATAAAAACAAAAACAAAACAGAAATTTCTTTGTGTTATGTCACAAATTTCTTGTGGTTTTGTCTTGAGTACTGCTGACACTTGTTTCAGTTTTGTTTTGTTTTCAAAACTCTTGCTTTTTTCTGGCATTTTTGTGATATTTTTGTATCGAACTCGTGTTGCACTTTTGTCCGTTTGATGTGGACCCGGCCTTATGCTATTTATGGGGGAAAAAAGGAATTTGTTTTTCATAAAGCCGAGATAAGTGATGCGGGCCGAGCGTGCCATAGGCAAGATTATCATATTCCAATCCCATTGCACGAAGCATTGCTAGCCTCCAACCGTTCTAATCGTGTCAAATGGAATCGAACGAGTTGGAACACACCTTTTATATATTATATAATATTAATAATAATTATACTGTCATTTATAATTTGTTTATGTAAAGTTTTACAACATTGAAACAACTTGTGGCTTTTTTGCGACCAATCTGCTTTTGCAAGAGTTTGAAACTCAAAGCTTGAACGTAAGGACTTTGAACTGTTTTTCGACATTCAAAAAACCGAATTCACAGAGTAGGCCTACTAAAATACTGTTCCTTGATTATTGTGGTATGTATGTTGGACCTTCGAAAAATCCCTGCAAAGAGCGCTAGCATCGTTTTTTCTATTGAACCCATAGACCCAATGTTAAAGAAAAAACGTTATTTTTTAAAATACACAGTGTCGCTGCAATATGTTTATTTTTTTATGTTTAATTTTGTCCAATATTAAGTTTTCAAAGTGCAATGTACACCTTAAATGTATGCTGATCGAGTGATAGAATGACAAAAAATTGGTAAGTGCGATTCTATTGTTAAAAACTACTTCAAAAACGCGAATTTCTAACTTTTATGTTAAACTCTATTGAGTACGCTCAAAATGCTCGTAAAAAATAATTTTTAAAAAACACAATGAAATTACCACACATATTGGCGCACGTGCTGATTTTTTTCTGGATTTGTAAAATTATTTTTACGTATTTTTAAGAGCATTTTAATGGATGTTTTTTTTTTCTTCTTCATATATTTAAAGTGCACATTGCACTTTGAACCATCAAAAATGGACAACTTTAAATATAAACAAGGGATTCAAGGAACCCTATAGACCTTTGTTGCATTGTATTAGGGGGGGAGGTTCAAAATATGATAGCTGATTTATGATCTCTTTTACTTTTTATTTAATTCAATTTGTTATTCTAGTTTTTAATTAATTAAGATTACTGTCCTAAGTTTTATTTAATTCTTTTACTCTTCTAGTTTTTATTCAATTAAAGTTTATTTGTCTATTTTTTATTAATTTTTTATTTTACTTTTTATTTAACTCAATTTGCTATTCTAGTTTTAATTCATTATTGTTCAATTTGTTACAAAATTAGAATATTAAAAAGCATATGCATAATTATATTTAATTTATATTTTTAACTGTACTGGTACAATGTTAAGCTATGAGAATCATAACACATGACGTATATTGTACTGGAAGAGAGGGCAAACGGGGGGGGGGGGGGGTCTTTTTCTTTTAGATTGAGGGTTAGAATATGACAATAGTGTGTTAAGTAAATATCTGATGTGACTCACAACATAAAGTGAATTTATATCTACTTTTCTTCTATAGGAGAAGAAAAATAGATTTAAATTCATTTTATTAGTTATATTAAACGATTAAAAATAGCTCCATTTAATTTAAAATTACGAAAATAAATAGGTAGTATCCTTGCAGAGTGTAGATTCATTTAGAAGTTAGTTGATTATTCTAGGTGGCTCCGTTCCCGAGTTATATCGCCCAGAACGTTTCGTGGAAAATTAATCATAATTAATAAACTACTGCATGAATTGATTTGATTTTGTTAGTATGTTCATCGGCGCATACCAACGTGCATAATGCAAAAAACCGCATTAAAATATCTCTATCTGTTCTGGAGAAATAACGCCCAGAAGCACACACACACACACATACATACACACACACACACACACACACACACACACACACACACACACACACACACACAAAGCCTTTTTGCACGATCCTATAGTCCCTTTGTGCTCTGCTTTGCAGAGCAACAAAGGTCCAAAAATAAACCTTGTGCTGCGACACAGGCAATTAGAAATCGAGACAAGCAGAAGTTGGCTCCGCCCTTTTTATGACAAGCAACTTTTAATTGGTTGGTTATATAGTCTGATGTCACATGCTCCGCCCTTTTCAACGTCGAACCACACAACAAACCTATTAGAAGTTGCCTATCGTCATAAGGAGGGCGGTGCCAACTTCTGGTTGTCCCGATTTCTAATTGCCTGTCCCAGCGACTGTGTATTTTAAAAATTAACGTTTTTCCTTTAACATTTGGTCTATGGGCTTAGTAGAAAGAAAAAAAAAAAAAACGATGCTAGCGCTTTTTGTGGAGATTTTTCGAAGTACAAACTAAGTGTTGACGTTTTTTTTTACTATGTTGTTGATTAACGATTAACAGTCGATTTACAGCGTTTTATTAGCTGTTTAGCGGGTTTATGAGTTGTGTGTCTGTTCACAAGACTTGGCGATAATAATGTTTTTCCTAATTACAAGTTCAAGGTTGCCGTCTATTAAAAGACAATTCAGTCATTAAAAATTGATTGAGTGGCATTGACATAATGATAATGGAAACTGCTAATTAGCAACAAATAATATAAGGATAAATAATTTCTTAATGAGGGAGAGTTCTAAAAGACAGGCAATTAGAAATCGGGACAAACAGAAGTGTTCTCCGCCCTTTTTGTGACGAGCGCAAATTTTAATTGGTTGGTTATGTAGTCTGACGTCACATGCTCCGTCCTTTTCAACGTCGAACCACACAACAAACCAATTAGAAGTTGCCGGTCGTCATAAAAAGGGCGGAGCCAAATTCTGTTTGTCCCGATTTCTAATTGCCTGTTGTCTAAAAGTAGTTTCTATTGAGGATCTTGGCGTATTGTTGCATTGTTGTTTCATTTCAAATCAAGTGTTTATGTAAAGAGAGAAGAAAAAAATGTTTTCATATCAATTTCAAAGTTATTTGTTTATTGAAATAATTACAATTCATTTGTTTAAGTTTATGAATCAGACTTGAACAATAGAAATTACTTAGCAAAACTTAAGTTACATTGTTCCCACCAGTCCAGGTACATACTGGCTCGGGCAGCAGGGCAGCAACGCCTGCGAAAATTCTTTTAGGCGCCAGTGACAGGCAATTAGAAATCGGGACGAGCAGAAGTTGGCTCCGCCCTTTTTTATCACGACCGGGAACTTCTAATTGGTTTGTTGTGTGGTTCGACGTTGAAAAGGGCGGGCCATGTGACGTCAGACTACATAACCAACCAATTAGAAGTTGCGTTCGTCATAAAAAGGGCGGAGCCAACTTCTGCTCGTCCCGATTTCTAATTGCCAGTGCGCCAATCATTCACTTTTATACACCAGTTGCCGGGTGGGGTGTGCGTAAGATGCGTTTTCTTTAAGAGAATTGCATCGCAAAATTAGTTTCGAGAAAATCTTCACAAAGAGCGCTAGCATCGTTTTTCTACTGAGCCCATAGGCCCAATGTTAAAGAAAAAATGTTAATTTTTATAATACACAGTCGCGGCAATATGTTTATTTTTCATATGTAAAGTTGTTGATGGGTTTATCTAGTGATAGAACGTCAAAAAATTGGAAAGTGTGCTTCTATTTTTTTAAAAAAATGTTTCAACTTATGTTAAACTCCATTGAGTATGTGCTCGTAAGAAATACCTAATATACCTAAAATAATTTTTAAAAAACCACAAGTAAACAACAGTGAAGTCAACACATTGGCGCACGTGCTGATGTTTTTCTGGTTTTTAAAAATTATTTTTACGAGCATTTTAATGGATGTTTTTTTGTGTGCTTACGAGCACGTATTCAATGGTAAACACCATTGAGTACGAGTTAGTTAGAAATTCGCGATTTTGAAATAGTTTTTAAAAATAGAACCGCACTTACCGTTTTTTGTGATTCTATCACTCGATCGGCATATATTTAAGGTGCACATTGCACTTTGAAAACTTAATATTGGACAACTTTAAATATGAAAAATAAACCATATTGCCGCGACTGTGTATTGTAAAAATTAACATTTTTTCTTTAACATCGGGTCTATGGGCTCAGTAGAAAAACGATGCTAGCGCTCTTTGTGGAGATTTTTCGAAGTAATTTTATGATGTGTAGCCTCTTAAGAGAAAGAAAGAAAGCTAAAAGATGAGAAAAAACAATCACATGTAAACACAGCTCCTTTTGGCATGGGAGGGAGAGGGTCCGGACTCATTCCCCCCCTCCTTCCTTGGCTACGCCACTGCCCTTACCCCGCAGGCAATTAGAAAACGGGACGAGCAGAAGTTGGCTCCGCCCTTTTTATGACGATCAGCAACTTCTAATTTGTTGGTTATGTAGTCTGACGTCACATGCTCCGCCCTTTTCAACGTCGAACCACACAACAAACCAATTAGAAGTTGCCGTTTGTCATAAAAAAGGGTGGAGCCAACTTATGCTCGTCCCGTTTTCTAATTGCCTGTCCTTCTCCCCTCCTTGGCTACGATATTGCCCCAAGGACCTCACAGGCATTTAGAAATCGGGAAGAACATAAGTTGGCTTCTTCCTTTTTATGACGACCGGCAACTTCTAATTGGTTGGTTATGTAGTCTGACGTCACATGCTCCGCCCTTTTCAACATCGAACCACACAACAAACCAATTAGAAGTTGCCGGTCGTCATAAAAAAGGAGGAGCCAATTTATGTTCCTCTGATTTCTAAATGCCTGTAAGGACCTCTGGGGTTTCATTTCGGAGTCCATCCCTCTGCTAAGCTTCCACAATTAAAAAGGTATCGGACCTTATGATAGTGGCATCATGTCAGAAACAAACTACGAAGTGTGGCCCCTGTTTTTTTTTTTTGTTTGTTTTTTGAAAAGAGGTTGTCCATCTCTAATCTAGAAAGAAGATTTGATGAGATTTTTTTTTAAAGGAGACTTTTCACGATTCCTTAATTCTTTTCCCCTTTAGGCTTTTTCCCACGCTATATTCAAACTATAAACATCTGGTGAAATGCTGAAACTTGTTTCTCTTAAGATATTTCTTAAGTTAGAACTTTGTAATGTTAAGCAACTGAACTCTTGTTATGTCAAAAAAAAAGTGTTCAACCCAGTTCAATAGACTTTCATTATATTATTATTATGTCTATAGATATATATGAATGTATAATTGTATATTGCTATTCAATTTTGATCTTGTGATCTCTTTCTTTCTTTCTCTTTTTTTCTCGCTCTTTCTCTCTCGCTCTTTCTCTCTCGCTCTTTCTTTCATATCTTTCTATCTGCCTGTCTCTCTTTCTCTGTATCTTTCTATCTCTTTCTCTCTATTTCTTTCTCTCTATTTCTTTCTTTCTCTCTATTTTCTTTATCTCTGTTTCTTTCTCTCTGTCTTTCTTTTTCTCTCTCTTTCTATCTCCCTCTTTCTCGCCCTTTCTTTTTCGCTCTTTCTCTAGTTCTTTATCTCGCTCTCTCTCTCTCTCTCTCTGTCTCTTTTTCTTTCTCTCTCTTTCTTTTCTCTTTTTTCTTTCTTTTTTTCCTATAAATGAACAACTTGTGATTTACGTTCATTATGCTTGTAATGTTGTGTCAGAAGATTGGCACTTATATTATGTATTAATAGTAGGGTCTCTCATCAGGTCAAATATTCAAATGTTGCTATTGTTGTTTAGGTATTTGACGGCAACACAAAAGATGACCCGGGGGGGGGGGAGGGAGGGAACGTTCCACTTCCGCTGAAGATTTTAAGGAATTGCACTCTGAGCTATTACGCTATGCATAATCCAAATGAGACTTATTGAAAGCAAATACGAGATGCGGTTTTAAGCCGGTATTACACTAGCAACGTCCAATGCAATTCAACTTGCAATGCAACCTGTGATGTGACTTGCAACTAGAAGTTTGTAATAAACATCTATATCACACTATGCAACATAGTTGCCAATCAAGTTTTCAAAACATCGTTTACGTCAAGAGGCCGATATTCGGGTGAATCTCGTATGGTATCGGAAGCCATTTTGCGTTTAATCCGCGTTTGACTGAATTTTAAAATTTCAATTCTATTCTGGATATCCAGTAAAAATGCAGCTAAAAAGTAAAATGTCTTTCCATCCACACGAAGATCTGCTGTGAATCTTAGTGAAAATCGTACATGATTTTCTTCAGTGTCTGCCCCCTTGGTTTGTGTCCATATTGTGATTAACTAACAGGAAGTTCATAAACCTGTTACAAATGTCATTTTCGGCAAACGGCCTGATTGGTTGTTTGTCAGAAAGTTTACTTGAAAAGTCTCTCAAAGTTGAACATGTGCAACTCAATGAGATTGAGACTCACACACTAGTTAAAAGAAAAGTTTTATCAAGTTGCATGTCATATCACGCTATAAACAAGAAAGTTGCATGTCACATTGCAAGTTTTCGGTAAGGTTACGGCTTAAGAAACATAAAAAAACAGAATGTTTTAGAAATTTTTATTATAAGCACCCTACTGAGCCTTGTTGAGAACATGATATTTTTTATTGGGTCCGTACGAGATACTAAGTCGGGTCTGGGTGAAAGGATGAAAAAAAGTAGTGTTCCTCCTATTCTATATGCACTGTGTTTCGGGTTTTAGAGTTATCCTACAATGGGTAACTCTAAAACCCGAAACACAATGCATATAGAATTGGAGGAACACTATACTTTTTTTTATATCAGTGATTCGGTGGTGTTGTTCCGTTAAATTAAGCTTGTTGCAGGGGCAGGAACCAGTTCCGAACCGAGTCGAAACGGTTCAGTTCTACCCGTTGCCACTTCTAATTGAAGATTATCATTTTTCTAGTTAGTATAGTGCATACATGTGTATTCACATGTATGCACTTGTGCGCATGTTTATGCACGTGTACACACGTGTGCGCATGTTTATGCACGTGTACACACGTGTGCGCATGTTTATGCACGTGTACACACGTGTGCGCATGTTTATGCACGTGTACACACGTGTGTGCATGTGTATGCACGTGTACACGTGTGCGCATGTTTATGAACGTGTACACACGTGTGCGCATGTGTACGCACGTGTGCACATGTGTATATAGATAAACACACATGTATGTACTCATGTACATGGCATAGTTACACGTGATGCACTTGCGTCATTCATTTGTATTAATAGTTTAAAATGAAAGTACGTCACATGTATTCTAATACACAAAAATAATAACAGAACATAGAAAGGAACACCCCTCCTAAATAATAGAAAAGTCCCCCCTTTCGAATGCTATAACTGGAAAGAGGAAGAATCTCGATTTTTTTTTAAAAAAATTACGTTTTTAAAAAATCGAAATTTTATATATCAAATGGCTTTTTTTTCCAGTTTCATCATCAGAACGTGTACATCATTTTAGGTCTGATGACATTTTATTGTAGGTCGCCCCGTTTTTGAGTTGTTCGACCCACAAAAAATTGACCAAAACTCAATATTTATTTCTAAAAAATTCAGAAAAAATAACCCCTGGGTAAAGTTTTCTAATTTTTTGTCAGGAACATCATATTGACCCACGGAATCAAATAAAAAAATACTATGTCTTTATCTCATTCCGTTCTTGAGTTGTTCGACCCACTAAATCAGGTTCCGGACACACAGCCACACACACACAGACAGACATACAGACATCCTTTTTTGCCCCTTTTCTTGCATGATCCTATATACCTACATTGCTCTAAAGAACAATGGAGGTCAAAACATGTTTAAAAACAAGGGATTCAAGGAACCCTATAGACCTCCATTGCTTTAATATATGCTTTCATATATCAAATAACCAACTTTTTTTCATTGTTACATGTGTGCGCATGAGTACGCACATGAACACATGTGCGCACATGCATATACACATTTACACACGTGTGCACATGCGTATGCACATTTACACACGTGTGCGCATGTGTACGCACACGTACACACTTGTGCGCATGTGTACGCACACGTACACACTTGTGCGCATGTGTACGCACACGTACACACTTGTGCGCATGTGTACGCACACGTACACACTTGTGCGCATGTGTACGCACACGTACACACTTGTGCGCATGTGTACACATGTGTACGCATACGTACACACTTGTGCGCATGTGTACGCACACGTACACACTTGTGCGCATGTGTACGCACACGTACACTTGTGCGCATGTTTACGCACGCGTACACTTGTGAGCATGTGTACGCACACGTACACACTTGTGCGCATGTGTACGCACGCGTACACACTTATGCGCATGTGTACGCACTCATACACACTTGTGCGCATGTGTACACACGCATACACACTTGTGCGCATGTGTATGCACGCATACACTTGTGCGCATGTGTACGCATGTGTACGCACGCATACACACTTGTGTGCACATGTACGCACGCGTACACACTTGTGCGCATGTGTACGCACGCGTACACACTTGTGCGCATGTGTACGCACACATACACTTGTGCGCATGTGTATGCACACGTACACTTGTGCGCATGTGTACGCACACGTACACTTGTGCGCATGTGTATGCACACGTACACACTTGTGCGCATGTGTACGCACACGTACACACTTGTGCGCTTGTGTACGCACACGTACACACTTGTGCGCATGTGTATGCACACGTACACACTTGTGCGCATGTGTACGCACACGTACACACTTGTGCGCATGTGTACGCACACGTACACACTTGTGCGCATGTGTACGCACACGTACACACTTGTGCGCATGTGTACGCACACGTACACACTTGTGCGCATGTGTACGCACACGTACACACTTGTGCGCATGTGTACGCACACGTACACACTTGTGCGCATGTGTACGCACACGTACACACTTGTGCGCATGTGTACGCACACGTACACACTTGTGCGCATGTGTACGCACACGTACACTTGTGAGCATGTGTACGCACATGCACACACTTGTGAGCATGTGTACGCACATGTACTCACTTGTGCGCATGTGTACGCACATGTACACACTTGTGCGCATGTGTACGCACATGTACACACTTGTGCGCATGTGTACGCAAATGTACACACTTGTGCGCATGTGTACGCAAATGTACACACTTGTGTGCATTTGTACGCACATGTACACACTTTTGCACATGTGTACGCACATGTACACGTGTGCGCATGTGTACGCACATGTACACACGTGTGCGCATGCATGTGTATATAGATAAACACACATGTATGTACTCATGTACATGACATAGTTACATGTGATGCGCATGCGTCATTCATTTGTAATAATATGGGTTTAAAATGAAAATACGTCACATGTATTCTATTATACAAAAATAATAACAGAACATAAAAAGGAACACCCCTCCTAAATAATAGAAAAGTCCCCCCTTTCGAATGCTACAACTGGAAAGAGGAAGAATCTCGATTTTTTAAAAAAAAATTACGATTTTGAAAAATCGAAATTTTATATATCAAAATCGCTCTAAAAAATAATTCCAGTTTCATTGTCAGAATGTGTACATCATTTTAGGTCTGATGACATTTTATTGTAGGTGGCCCCGTTTTCGAGTTGTTCGACCCGCAAAAAATTATGACCAAAAACTCAAAATTTGTTTCTAAAAAATTCATAAAAAAATAACCCCTGAGTAAAAATTTCTGATTGTTTGTCAGGAGCATCATACTGAACCACTGAATGAAATAAAAAATACTGCTTGTCTATCTCATTCCATTCTTGAGTTGTTCGACACAAACTCTGGGTTCCCAGACATACGGACATACAGATATCTTTTTTTGCCCCTTTTCTTGCATGATCCTATATACCTCCATTGCTGTAAAGAGCAATGCTTAAAAATTGGTATAGTTTCGAACAGGCAATTAGAAATTGGGACGCGCAGAAGTTGGCACCGTCCTTTTTATGACGACCAGCAACATCTGATTGGTTTGTTGTGTGGTTCGACGTTGAAAAGGGCAGAGCATGTGATGGCAGACTACATAACCAACCAATTAGAAGTTGCGTTCGTCATAAAAAAGGGCGGAGCCAACTTCCACGCATCCAGATTTCTAATTGCCTGTGAGTGTTTGCACATGTGTATGCACGTGTACACACTTGTGTGCATATTTACACACGTGTACACACTTTTGCACATGTTTATGCACGTGTACACACTTTTGCACATGTTTATGCACGTGTACACACTTGTGCACATGTTTATGCACGTGTACACACTTGTGCGCATGTTTACACACGTGTACACACTTGTACGCATGTTTATGCACGTGTACACACTTGTACGCATGTTTACGCACGTGTACACTTGTGTGCATGTTTACGCACGTGTACACACTTGTGCGCATGTTTATGCACGTGTGCACACGTGTGCGCATTTGCGCGTGTGCTAATTTTTTGTCAGGAGCTTCATATTGACCCACGGAATCAAATAAAAAATACTGCATGTCTTTATCTCGTTTCGTTCTTGAGTTGTTCGAGGAACAAAATCGGGGTTCTGGACATACACACACACACAGACATACAGACATCCTTTTTTGCCCCTTTTCTTGCATGATCCTATATACCTCCATTGCTTTAATATATGCTTTCATATATCAAATGACCAACTTTCTTCATTGTTACATGTGTGCACATGAGTACACACATGCACGCATGAGTATGCACGTGAGTACACACGTGCATGCATGAGTATGCACATGTACACTCGTGCGCACATGTGTATGCACATTTACACACGTGCACGCATTTGTATGCACATTTACACACGTGCATGCATGTGTATGCACATGTCAGATAAGATATTGTAGATCGTGATATATTTATTTTTGAATACTAATTATAATATAAGCAAAGTATAGAAAATATTTTAACAGTAATTGGAAAAAACATGTTTCAAATTTTGTAAATTTCAACAAAACCGAGGAAAAACTGAAATACACAGAAAATGGTTTTATTCAATAACAGGACTTGGAAATAGCCATGTGATGGAGTAGGAGGTCTTCTGAAATACCATGCAACAAATGTGCATAACTTATTGAACTATCACCACACTAGATTTATAGCAACAACTTGTCTTAGCCACCAGTCACTGTTATACACAAACCCAACTTTACCCTTCCGATTGCTTCTTGTTTTTGGTGTAATGTTCTTGAGGTTATGTTCAGCCATCAGAGTTATTGCTATGGTTCTCTATAATTTTACACTAGACATAGCAAGACTGTATGCCTAGTACTGCAACATAACATGTTTTTTTTCATTTCGATCTTGTATTTGTCAATTTCATTCAGTCAAAAGTATGCAAGTGATGTTATGTGTATAAACCTTTTGTACATTTGTAAAAGTCTCAAGCATTTCTAATTGCACCACAGCTGTCTTTAGCCAAATTATGTTTTGGCCCTTTTCATGTCCTGTTATCGAATAAAGCCATTTTTTGTGTATTTCAGTTTTGCCTCGGTTTTTTTGAAATTCACATATTTGAAACGTGTTTTCCAAATGTTTATTTTCTCATTTAACAGTGGCATTCGTTTAGTACTGTTAAAATATTTTCTATACTTTGCTTATATTATAACTAATATTCAAAAATAAATATATCACGATCTACAATAACTTATTGAACATTAAAAATTCTAACAACCAAACAAACAAAATACCACCACTTCTGAGAAATGACTACATTAGTATGTTAGTTGGTGCATGTTTACAAAAAATTCAAACTTGTAAGTGTTGCAGAACCACTTTTTTTCAAAGGTCAAAAACCCATGAAAATAACGATTTTCGGCAAAATGTACTATTTGTTTTCAGCGTAGTTTTTGTGTTTATTAATACATATTAACTTCATTGGTATTTCTGAATTCGTCGTTGAATACAGAATTCAATGATGTGTTTTATGTGAAAATGGCGCTTTTCTTTTCCATTATACAGGGCATCAAAAAAGCCACATTTTTAAAAATTCGCAACTTTTTAGGTAATTTTTTTTCCCAACTTATAAATAAATACCAACAATAATGAATATCTGGCTTGTTAATATATAAAATGTAGATGATACCCTGAAAATTTCATACAAATCTGTCTTACGGTTTACGAGATATTGAATTTTAGAATTTTACAGAAAAATCCATTTTTGCGTCCGATACCCAAACTTTGGGAATTTTTTTCTTAACAAAAAATGGTCATATGTCAAAATAAAAAATAAGGCTCTAATTATTTTGTAATCCCTACACACAAATTAATTTTCATCAAAATTGGTGACTATGAGTGGCATGCCATGCCAAGTTTTTCAAGTTTTTTTAAAACTCCATTGGAAAACCAGCGATTGTTGCAATTTCGGTGGTACGTGGATCACCGATATCACCTTGTGGCGACCCTGAGTGCCACACTGTTATTTGTATTATTAATAATTTAATATTATTTGATTTATTTTAGAGGTGGAACGAATAATAAATTTTGTCGAATTCTAAAAGGTTCTCTAATCTCACGAATTTCAAATCTCTCGAATCCTTCATATAAAAATCCTGTATTATTTATTAAGAAGATACAAATAAATGAAATGATATTAAATATTAAATTATTAATAATAAAAAACAAGTGTGGCAATCAGGGTCGCCACAAGGTGATATCGGTGATGCGGGTACCACCGAAATTGCAACAATCGCCGTTTTTTTGTTAGTGAACGCTTCTATTTGTCGTCAATGAAGTTAAAACTATTTTTACCAAAGTTTTTAACAATTTTTTGTTAGGTTAGGATTCGAAAGACAAAAAAGCACGAAGATTAGAGGTTTTTTGAATCTCGAATATATTTCAAGATTTGCATGATTCGAGGATTCGAATGTCCCATCTCTATTTTATTTGTATCTTCTTAATGAATAATATAGGATTCTTACAGTGGCGTAGTCAGGATTTTTTATGGGGGTCCAAGATTATTTCTTCAGAATAAAGCTATTCATGCACCCACTACAGCGTGTGCACCGCACATAGAACTTTCCATTGTATGCTTCACATTTAGCCCTTAAACCTTGGGGGGGGGGGTAATAAGGTTCATATATGCATCATATGAAATCAAATTGTGCAACGTCCGCTATAAGGTGGCATGCTGCGACATGCAAAACTGGCTTGTAGAACTTCCATAAGTTCCATGCTAGAAGTCAAGAGGAATACCAAGAAGAACATTTTCTTTCTATGCAGCGATGGAAGGAACCAGGGGAATAATGCACTTGCGTGACATTCAAACACCACTCAGGTGTCTTCATTTACCAGCATACTTTGTTGTAAACAACAACACAGTGTTCACTTGTATGGTGAAGCGTGAGCGTTTAAGTTGTCTTCAATAAGTGGCGGGGTTGTGGTGGTGCATATACAATATATGGGCTGGGTCTCAGATGGAATGTTCCATATGGTGGTTTGGAGCGGCATGGCGCTGCGTGTTGTAGTTGGCAACTAGCTGAAAATTGGCTTAGTTGAGCATCTAATATGGTGGTGGGACAAAATGAGTTCTGAAGGTACAGGTTAAGAGAAAACGAGAGAGATAACAAAAAGCCGAGAAAAACTATCAAATATAAACACAGCTCTTTTTGCGTCTCGAGCCTCGAGAGGGGGGTCCGGACCCCTGGGCCTCCTCTTGGCTACGCCACTGGATTCTTATATGAAAGATTCGAGAGATTCGAGGGATTCGAGAACCTTTTAGGATTCGGATTCGAGAAAATTTAATATTCTTCCCACTTCTAATAATAATCCTTCAGAAATCGTTTTTATTAATGGCTTTTGAAGATATATCGACTAGCAATTTAATAAAATACTCAATTGAGGGGTTTTGTTTTGCATAATTTATTCGAAGACATAATTTTATGTGCAAAAATGGTTCAAGTCGAGAAAATTCACTTTAACTTAAATGTCTCAAATGTGTTTAACACGTTTTTTTGTGGCCACATTCGAGGAAAGAAATATGTTCTTTAATGATAGGTTACGTTTTAAGTATCAAGAAAAGTAGAAAAAAAAGTGTGTTATACTAGAAAAAGTAATTTTGAGGTGTGTTTTACTTAATCTAATAGCTAAAACGTTTTTCTTTTTTTTTTGGTGTTTTTTGTTTGTAGAGGGGGGGGTGGGGTGGGTGGGATGCTTTTAACTTTTTAAAGATTGCACACGAGGTTTTTAGGAGTCGATGCTCCTTACCAGAAAACTACGGAGCCCTGTGGAGGACATGAGATATTTTTTTTTATCTCGTCCAGACGAGATACTAAGTGGCGTAGCCAAGGGCGTCCGGACCCCCCCCCCCCCCTTCCAAAAATTTATCGACATAAAAAAAGAGAGCTGTGACTCTTCTCTTTCTTTCTCTATCTTTTTCTCTCTCACGAGTCGTAACCTGTACCTTCCGAACTCATTTTCTGTCCCGCCACCATCATAGGTGCTCAAGCAAGCGACTTTTAAACTTATTCGCCCACTAAGGCGCTCAAACAGCACTTTCCTCCATAGCGCGCAGCTGTGTTCTGTTCCTTTTGCTGCAGTAAAAAGAAAACAAAGTTTTTCTCGGTTCTTCTGTAGGGGTCCCCCTGCCCCCCCCCCCTCCCCCGGTCTCCAATTTAATATCATGGGGTTCTTGGATGGGGAGAGCGCAACATAATGTTAACCGTGAGAAAAAAGCTTACGCATTTTTGTCCTTGTTTGCACGGCGTTACACATACAGGGACAGATTCACAGACAGACTTGGCTTAATATATGTATAATATTTGCAATGTAGGTTATTTTTTTGTAGTTATTATATATTGACAATTCATATCTAGCAGCGCTTTGTAACATCCAGTAACTTGTGATCCCACCAAAACCATAGCCTTGGGGGTAAACAACTCATGTTTGTTCCTCCCTCCTCTCTAATTAGTATTCAAGTGGCGGATTGATACTCTTAGGACCACGGTCACTTGGACCTGGTTACACCTCGTAGGTGTACACAGGTCCAAGGTATAAAAGGGCCGTGTCCCTCTTTGTTCTTCATCCACTCTTGCTCTACTTTTGTACTACCTCTGATTTTATATCCATATCACATCATGGGCCCGTGGATGCACCTTTAATATCAAACATTCATTCTTGTAATCTTGATGTTTCCGTACAAGAATGAATAAATTGTTTACAATGAGAAACTTCGTTGTATACTTGTTCTGAAACTAACCCTTCTCAAGACAAGCCGGAGACACCACAAGGCAAGGAGACATATGGATCCCGAAGGAGCAACAACATCTTCCAACCATCAAGGAAGATGTACATCAATGGCGGCCAGAAGTGATGGTCACCATCCTTCAGTGCAGATTACACCACTATACAGAAGGATGATCACAATCTTGTCAGTGTTGTCACCATCCGACCACTTCTATAGCTCGAATCTTCTCCGTGCGGTCACCGCGAGATCAAGAGAAGAAACGAGTTATAGAAAACATCACAATGATTGGTAAATATTCAAAGGTCGTCATTACAAAAGCTCACAACTTGGAGCTTAAGATCCCTCTGCCATAGGTTAACCGGCTGCTTGCAGAGTTTTGTTTGTAATTGTAATTGCAATATAAAAAAAAGTATAGTTTTGCCCCAATTCTATTTGCATTTTGTTTCGGGGTTTAGAGTTACCCTACAGAGTTCATCTTTTCATCCAGACCCGACTTAGTATCTCGTTTGGACGACTTCGACTAAGTTGCCCGGAAGAGATAACAAAAATATGCCATGTCCTTAACAGGACTCCGTAGAAAACAGAGAAAACCTTATTTTAATCATTGTTTTTTTCTTCTCCTTCTCTGTTATCTAGAATGCCTTTAACACTAAATGGGGTTGTAGTGGACGATTTACCACCCAATACACGAAGTTTCTTCCAAACGTATCCACATTTTAAGGTAAGACTTACTGGCCGTATTTTAAAACGTTACTTAAGATGCTACATCGCAAAATTACTTCAAAAAAATCTCCACGAAGAGCGCTAGCATAGTTTTTCTATTGAGCCCATAGACCCAAGGTTAAAGAAGAAAATGTTAATTTTTAAAATACACAGTCACGGCAATATGTTTATTTTTATCTAGTGATAGAACGACAAGAAATTGGTAACTTTGCTTCTATTTTTTAAAAAAACTTTCAAAATCGCAAATTTCTAATTCGTATGTTAAACTCCATTGAGTACGCCCAAATAAGATAAAAACATCCATTAAAATGCTCGTAAAAATACCGCAATTAAACCACAGTGAAGCCAACACATTGGCACACGTGCTGGTTTTTTTCGGGTTTTTTAAAATTCTTTTTACGTATTTTTGTGAGTTAATGGATTTTGGACATACTCAATGGAGTTTAACATAAGAGGCAGAAATTCGCGATTTTGAAATAGTTTTTAAAAATAGAACCACACTTACCAATTTTTTGTCATTCTATCACTCAATCAGCATATATTTAAGGCGCACATTGCACTTTTAAAACTCAATATTGGACAACTTTAAATATGAAAAATAAACCATATTGCCGCGACTGCGTATTTTAAAAAATAACATTTTTTCTTTAACATTAGGGTCTATAGGCTCAATAGAAAAACAATGCTAGCGCTCTTCGCGGAGATTTTTTTGAAGTAATTTTTATGATGTAGCCTCGTAAAGTAAAAGTGTGTCATTTTACATTTCAAAACGGTGAATTTTGGAATGTTTTTTAGTGGATTAAACTTTAATACGCATCGGTTTTTTTAAAAAGGAAACGTCAGCAGCTCTATGCAGTCAACCGCCTAAAGTCGTGGGTCCCGTCGGCCTCTTGTATGTCCACCAGAGAGAATTTGCAGTCACGGTGCCACACGACAGTACGTACATGGTATACTGCAACTGTATGAAAAGACGGAGCATAACGGAATTTCATCCTTGTGCTGATCTCGATCTCGACGTTCAAACTAATCGATGCGATTTTTAATTTTTCTTCTTGTTTCTGTTCCAACAGAAAATGTGACCATTTTGGGTGCAGATGATGCAACTACTTGCCACATTGCCGTCATAAGGCACTCTAGTATGTTTTTGTTGTTGTAGAAAATATTTATTTTGTTTTTCAGCATTATATAAGAAGCTGCTTTTTAGAGACTTAAACATGCAGGGTCGAAATGCGGGATAGACGTCAACGGCGCGATATAGGGACCATTAGGAGGCTACATCACAAAATTACTTTGAAAAATCTCTGCAAAGAGCGCTAGCATCGTTTTTCTATTGAGCCCATAGACCTCAATGTTAAAGAAAAAATGTTAATTTTAAAATACACAGTCATGGCTGCAATATTGTTTACTTTTCATATTTAAAGTTGTCCAATATGAAGTTTTCAAAGTGCAATGTGCATCTCAAAGAGACCATTAATAAAAATAGAACCGCACTTACCAATTCCTTGTCATTCTATCACTCGATCAGCATATATTTAAGGTTCACATTGCGTTTTGAAAACTTAATATTGGACAACTTTAAATATGAAAAATAAACATATTGCCGCGACTGTGTGTTTTAAAAATTAACATTTCATCTTTAACATTGGGTCTACGGGCTCAATAGAAAAACGATGCTAGCATTCTTTGTGGAAATTGTAATTTAGTCTCTTAAATCGCGACTTTTATTTACAATCCTGTGTGGCCTTCTTGTTGTATGAGTCTGTTGTTATTGCATGATTTTGTTTCGATTCATAGGGTTTTAATTGTGATAATCGTATAATTAGGTTCGGGGGCAGTATGTTTGGCTCACATGGATGCCTCCGGGTTGGACGAAGGTGCAATGAATATGGTTCGAAGAGTACAAGAGTTGTCTCTCGGTTACCAAGAAGGAAGGTAAACAAACACGCGGGGTCTGTCTTAAAGAGACCTTCACCCCCAGGATTTTTTTTTGAAATGTTGTCAAGATTTACCCAAACGATGGAAGGAATCCTAAATTTTCTAAATTCCTAAATTTTCTCTAATCTGAATCTCTTTTATTGGTTCTGGAATCTCTCATATCCGTCATATAAGAATCCTATATTATACATTAAGAAGATACAAATAAATGAAATAATATTAAATTATTAATTATAAAAAAAACAAGTGTGGCACTTGGGATCACCACAAGGTGATATTGGGTAATTCGGGTACAACACCGAAATTGCAACAATCGCCGGTTTTTTTTGTTAGTGAATGCTTCTATTGGACGTCAATTTGGTAAAAACTAATTTTACCAACGTTTTTAACAAGTTTTTTTTTAAAGTTAGGATTCGGAAGATTCGAAAGACGAAAAAAGCGTGAAGATTCGAGTTTTCGAATCTCAAATATTTTTCAAGACTCACGGGATTCGAATGTCCTATTCCTAATTTAAAATAAGTCAATAACATCATAAAAAACTTAAAAATGAAGTGACTTTTCATGAGTCGCCGAACAACGCCATTTTAAATTTCAAGAAACGAAAGTCTACCCCTCACATGTACTGACAAATGTTGTCACCTCACATTTCCATAATTCCTTAGTCAAATACATGTATTTCCTAGTCATATTGAAAGCAATACAACTTTCCAATCAACTCGCAAGCCACGTGGCAGGTGGAATAATTCAAATATTAAATGTATAGTACTTAGACCCCTCAGCTGCCGCCGTTAGCCTGAATTTCTTTTGTGCGGCCAAAATTCGTTGAATAATTTTATGAAAATAATTTCACCTTATCCGAAAAAAGTTTAAAATTACACGATTATATTTGGGAGTGTCCTCTGGGCTCGTTGCAGTTGAGAGCATGTTCTCTATACCTTAAGTTTTATGCAATGGCCGTCATTCCTTGTTGGGACTTGAGAAACTAAACAGGATTTTTTTTATTTACAATAAGTTTCAATTATTGGAACTTGAAAATTGAAATCTAGTCGAGTATCGTAATAAATAAAATTACTTTCTTTATTAAACTTTTTATTTATTTATTTTTTTTTGTGCAACTTCTCGAAATTTGAAGCCTTGCAAATCAGCCAAATATCCACCGAATTTTAGCCGAGTCAAACGCCAAAAGAATGCGGCTAAGTCTGACTTCCGCTAAATTTATCAGAAAATGATCACCAAAAATTCTTAAACATATGGCTGACGGGTTCAACAGTATTTTGAAATGAATAGGAAATACATGTATTATGAAGTTAATTGTCTTTTAATTTGTTTAATTATATTAATGACATTTTAAATTTTAAAAATCGTTTTTTTTTGTCAATCATTGGATAAGTCTTGACAATATTTTGAAAAGAAATTTCTGGAGTTAATGGTCTTCTTTAAATGTTTTCTGTAGTTTTAAATTGTTTCCTATTTGTTTACGCAGGTTAGAACTCCACTTGGTTGGTGGATTTGATGATCGGCGGGGTTTTTCGGAGGAGCTGTCAATGGGTGCTTTAAGTAAGTTTGTACGACGGTCAGGAAGGGGTTCTTTGTTTTATGACATTCCAAACTTTTCTTAACAATACGTAAACAATTGAATCTGTGCTGGAAATTTATTGGCCGAATATGCTGTGACGTATCTATCAGTCAGTGGCGTAGCTAGGCTTATTTGCGCCCCCCCCCCCCCGTCGCGTAAAACTTTGCGCTTCCTTTACTCTTCCCTCCACTTAGCGCTCATATTTGAAGGGAGGGGTGTGCTATTTTGATGAACGGCAGAACGGTACGAACAGTCAGAAAAATAGTAGGAACAGTCCGAAGGTTTGGTTTAGTAAAATTAAGTTGTTGTAGGGGGTCTGGGGGGGGGGCACAGACCCCCATTTTTAGAGTTATTAAATCAAATTTGTCCATTTTTTCGACCGTTCCTCCCATTGAACAAATTAGGGAACAGTCGGAACAATGGACTAATTTGATTTAATAATTTTTTTAAAAAACAGTGTGGGTATGCGCCCTCAGACCCCCTGCAACAACTTAATTTTACTAAACCAAACCTTCGGACTGTTCCTACTATTTTTCCGACTGTTCGTACCGTTGTTCGGACCGTTCTACCGTTCATCAAAATAGCACCCCCTAAAAAAATGTCTATGCACAATAAACGAAATGAAAGTCGATTTATTTTCGAAAATAACTGAATAAATTAAGCGAGTAATTCGGAATCACTTGGTTAATTTATTCAATTATTTTTGAAAATAAATCGACTTTCATAATACGATGTGGCGTACCTAGAGTTTGTACCGCCCTGGGCGGTCCTTGAGTTTTGCCACCCCTTCCTCAAGAAAAACACAACATAATACACATCAGTGGCACACAACCAAGATTTTGGTCTTGGAGGGGCCAATCGATATTATCGATATCCAGTGATTGGAAATGTTTTTTTATAATTTTATATTAATTATTAAATTATTAAATGAACCCATTACCCTATAGTAATTACTTATCAAAAGATCAATTTTCATTTTTACTCAATTGTCTTATGTTTTCTAGGCTTGAAAAATAATGCTGGATTGCAGAATACATTCTGCGAGCGCAGCGAGTGACACAAATTTCATAATTTTATCTTTCTGCTGCTTCTGCAGTTTCTGGGTTTTAGAGATTCTTCTCTACTATCCCGACAGGAATAAAAAAACTTTTCTTTTCGTTAGTGCTGCCCTTAAAAAAGTGCCGCCCGGGGCGGACCGCCCCCTCAACCCTTTGCTATGCCACTGATAATACCAATTTGTGAGTTTGCGAAGCTTGTCCTTTACAGGGTTTTGTCAAATTCACTTATATTTTTGAGAAACGGACCGCTGGCAGCTTATATACGTGTATTTTCATCAGTTCAAACGAATGAATCAAATCTGACTCCTCTTGTTTTAATTTTTCAGATGCGTTTCATAAGCAACCAGTTGAAATTGACTTGGTAACAGCCTGCATATGTGGTATGTGTTTTATTCGCATTTCATCTTTAATGCTGTGATTTTCGTTTTGGGTGTTAGTTGAATGCAACCCAAAAACACACAGTTTTAAGTTGGTCTCCATCCTAAAGAAGTTGTTGCTAAAACAAAATACGTTAGGCTTTTCGGGTGCTACTGTTTGTCTTTAAAGGCTGTGCATACGCGAGCTAATCTTCGGTACCATCTCAAAAGTGCAGTTTCTGTTATAGGGGACGGCCACGTGACAAGAGTCGCATTCTCATCCAAATCATAGAATAGAAAGTTATACAGAAAGGGAAACTCAAATCATTTTTCTGTGACAGAGTTTCTTCTGCGCATATGCGGCAGTGGCACCTGTAACGACCCGCTTGGTCGTCCAACAAACCTCCAGGCGAATTTTTCCCAAATCACCTGGTCCAGACTTCTTGGGACGGAGGATCCAAGGCGTGGCTGACCTCCTCGCACGCTGTCCTGGGTGGCGCTGGCCAACCCGGATTCTCTCTCGCCGCAAGTCGACAGTGAATTGCCGCCGAACAAGACGAGACACCACGGTTTACCTACGTTAGATCCCACCGTGGGCCGGCGCGAAGTACCAGCCGAACAAGCCGAGAACAGGACGGTGGAGTTTTCCCCCCGCGAACCTCCACTCTCCCAACAGTGATTTTCTCAAAAAGGACACGGACACAGTGTAGATAAATAAATAGAATGTATTTAATATGCACTTAGTGAATTGATTACAAATACTGCTGGCTAATTCATCCAGCAGAAGACCAGTATACAAAGGATAACAGTAATAAATCAAACAATGGCTTGACCGCCATTAACCTGGAGGCCACGTTGGCCTCCAGCAAGAAGATGTCGTTTCTTCAGTTGTCCACACTACACTTTCCCGAGCAATGGCCGACTTGGCCATTATATCTCCCCAGGCTGCTCCAGCTGGGGGAAGACAGTGACCCTACCTGAGCTCTCACTGATTACTCAATGAGGAGAGGTCTGCTGGAACTAATATGGCGTCCGCCGGGCCGGCTACTACAGCAGCCTAGCAGGACAGCCATCAGGATTAAGTCTGCTCCTTCCAATTCAGGAAGGAGACAAACTGGGTCTCGTCACACACACTGACTTTCTTTGAAGTTTATTTCTTTTTTGGGTGCCGCCATCTTGAAACTTAAGAATGACAAGTTTTACATAGAAAGCTGAGTTTACACGAGTCAAGTGCGTTGATTAACTCGCTTGAATTCATTTGACACGAATGCGAGTTGAACGTCTAACCTTGGAGTTTGTTCATTCAGATGATCAATTGACGTGAATTATTGGGTTTAGACGTTTAATTCGCGTTAACGTCAAATGAATTCAAGTGAGTTGATCAACTCATTTGACTCGCGTAACCCCAGGTATTTCTAAGTGTACCCAGTCTGCCCTGCAAGTCTGATCAAGTAACTGGCCGGTTAAAATGAAGACTTTCTGCTCGACTTCCTGTCACAGCTACATCACAGGTTTCTACAGAAAGTTTCCCTTCTGTATAACTTTCTATTCTGTGTCCAAATACTAACGTTGCTCGTAATGTACATGAGTTTCATAATTCCGTAAGAGCTTGGAGACGCTTCACTTTTTTGCTCTCATTGCACACAGATACAACTTAGTAAAAACTAATCGCGAACATTTTTCAAAATCCGCGGGATTCGAGGATTCGAATGTCCCATTCCTGATCTATCCTTACCTATACGATTACCTACCTATTACCTTGTCTTTGTTGAAATTTTTTTTTTTGGGGGGGGGGGGAGGAAATTGTGATTTTACTGTTGTAATTTAGCGATCTTTGAATATTCTTTAATATTGCTTCTGAAAATTATTTAACTTTTTTTTGGGGTCTACGTTTATTGCAACAACTTCAAAGGGATTTGACACTTAAAATGATGCTCGTAAAACTCAACTTTGTCGTTTGAAAGAAAATTTTCACTGGAATTGTTCACAGTTTTATTATGGTGTAACCTACCTGAACTGTTTAACAATGAAACGTGAGATTTGTCATAAAAAAAACGTCAAGAGTGGTTTTGTTTCCTATCGGTTAAAACATTATATTCTATAAAAAATGTTATTGCTTATTCGATGCGGTCATAAATTTTTTAGTATGGATCACATATGCTATCATTTTCTTGTAATATGATATACACAGACTTGAGAGTCGAGATGGACTGCAAAAGTGGTCGGAGAGTGTCGCTGAAGCCAACTTCTCGAGATGGCTTCGGTGGACGTTCAGACGAAGCGAACTCTTGACAAAGAAACACGTTCGTTATTTGTTACTCCATAATAGAGACGCAACAGATGAATAACTAGTGGTTCTTGTGGTCGGAGAGTGTCGCTGAAGCTAACTACTCGAGATGGCTTCGGTAGACGTTCAGACGAAGCGAACTCTTGACAAGGAAACGCGTTCGTTGCTCGTTTTGCTCCATAATAGAGACGTGACAGATGAATGACAAGTGGTGGACTGGTGGAGTCTCGAGCATGGCATCATGGGATGATGTACTTTGAGCGGATGTTACGCTTTGTGCACTAGCAACAACACAACAAAAAAACGCTAGAAAAAGCCTATTTTGAAAACAAACTGATACTGAAAAAAATCTCAACAGTACTCAATACAAAACCACTACAAATTTGTGACACAACACAAACAAATTGGGTTTTGTTTTTGTTTCTAGAGCTGTGCTAAAAAAAATACGCTGCAAGCAGCTTGTTGGCCTATGGCAGAGGGACCTTAAGGTTCAAGTGCTGCAAGATGCATTGTTAATATATTATAATAATTTGGTTGAACCGACCGTTTGACCGTCGTAACCGTGTAGCTATTGACTACTGTGGGAATACGTCATGCGCTATAGCAAAATAAATTTGAAGTGGTTTAACAATCGCAGCCCTTAACAGCTAGATTGCCGTACTTTGTACGGGCTTATTATAGTATACGGTAAAGCAGGGATGGGTAAATGTCACAAAATATATATATGATATCCCAGATCTGTTGTATGTATGTGTGTGTGTGTGAAGCACGTCGGAATTTATTTAAATTTGAATAAATGAACTGTTTTTTTTTTCTCAAGGTCAACTATATGTTGAACTCTTCCTTTGGAAAGTGTAGAAGGGGGACAGAGAGAGAAAAGTGGGAGGGGGTGACTGAAATTGAAATGAAAGGAGTTAAAAAAAAAACGACGCGCATGCGCACAATGGCCTGTGAATTTTGCTCCCGTCATTTATGACGGGTTACTCCACTAGTATATATATACTAGTGGGGTAACCCGTCATAAATGACGGGAGCCAAATTCACAGGCAATTGTGCCCAGCATTAGAATTTCTTTTCCTCCGCCCTTTTATGACGTCAGACCAAGTAACAAACCCAAATAGAAATTGATGACGTTCATAAAAGGGCGGAGGGAAAGAAATTCTAATGCTGGGCATAATTGCCCGTGATAAATTCTAGTTTAATTTTGCTACTATTATAATTATCCCCTCCCCTTTTTTATATTTGAAAGAGAAAATTAGCTTTTCATTTTCTCTGGTGTGCGCATGCGCGTCGTTTGTTCTTTTTTTTACTCTTTTCATTTCAATTTCAGCCACCCCCTCCCACTTTTTTTCAACCCTTTACGTTTCTCTCTCTCTCCCCCTTCTACACTTTCCAACCTTTCCCCCTCTCCGATTTAATATCATGGGGTTCTTGGATGGGAAGGGTGCAACATATAGTTGACCTTGAGAAAAAAAAAAGCTGTTCGTTTCTTCATTTATTTAAATTTATATAAATTCCGATGTGCTTCAAGGGTTTTGTACAGTGTTACTCCACACACACGCATACATACACAGACCTGGGATATTATATATATAATAATATATAACATATACAATGATATATGTATATATGTAATATATATATAATATAATATATATAACATATAACATATACAATGATATATATATATGTTATAATGTATATTATTATATTATATATATAATATCCCAGGTCTGTGTATCTGTCTTGTCTTTCTGTCTGAAATAACGCTGTACAACCATTGAAGCACATCGGAATTTATATAAATTTAAATAAATGAAGAAATGAACAGCTTTTTTTTTTCTCAAGGTCAACTATATGTTGCACCCTTCCCATCCAAGAACCCCATGATATTAAATTGGAGAGGGGGAAAGGTTGGATGGAAAGTGTAGAAGGGGAAGGGGGGGCGAGAGAGAAACGTGGAGGGAGGAAAAGTGGGAGGGGGTGACTGAAATTGAAATGAAATCAGTAAAAAAAAAACCGACGCGCATGCGCACACCAGAGAAAATGAAAAACACATTTTCTATTTCAAATATAAAAAGGGGAGGGGATAATAGTAGCAAAATTAAACTACAGTTTATCACAGGCAATTGTGCCATAAAAACAATTAACCCTAATGGAACATTTTCCTTAAAACCATTTACCCTAATAGAACATTTGCCCTAAAACCACTTGCCCTAAAACTATTTGCCCTGAAACCATTTGCCCTAAAACCATTTGCCCTAAAACTATTTGCCCTGAAACCATTTGCCCTAAAACCATTTGCCCTAAAACCATTTGCCCTAAAACCATTTGCCCTCAAGGAACACTTGCCCTAAAACCATTTACCCTAAAACTATTTACCCTAATAGAACATTTGCTCTAAAACAACTTGCCCTAAAACCACTTGCCCTTAAAAACATTTGCCCTAAAACTATTTGCCCTCAAAGAACACTTGCCCTAAAACCATTTGCCCTAAAACTATTTGCCCTCAAGGAACATATGCCCTAAAACCAATTACTGTATATTTAGACTACTCATTAGGAGAACATCTCTTTAGGGCAAATGTTTTTTTAGGGCAAATGTCCCTTTAGGGCAAATGTCCCTTTAGGGCAATGTCTTTTTAGGGCAATGTCTTTTTAGGGCAATGTCTTTTTAGGGCAAATGTCCCTTTAAGACAAATGTCCCTTTAGGGCAAATGTCCCATTAGGGCAAATGTCCCTTTAGGGCAAATGTCCCTTTAGGGCAAATGTCCCTTTAGGGCAAATGTCCCTTTAGGGCAAATGTCTCTTTAGGGCAAATGTCTCTTTAGGGCAAATGTCTCTTTAGGGCAAATGTCTCTTTAGGGCAAATGTCTCTAGGGCAAATGTCTCTAGGGCAAATGTCTCTAGGGCAAATGTCTCTAGGGCAAATGTCTCTAGGGCAATATCTCCCTTTAGGGCAATATCTCCCTTTAGGGCAATATCTCCCTTTAGGGCAATATCTCCCTTTAGGGCAATATCTCCCTTTAGGGCAATATCTCCCTTTAGGGCAATATCTCCCTTTAGGGCAATATCTCCCTTTAGGGCAATATCTCCCTTTAGGGCAATATCTCCCTTTAGGGCAATATCTCCCTTTAGGGCAATATCTCCCTTTAGGGCAATATCTCCCTTTAGGGCAATATCTCCCTTTAGGGCAATATCTCCCTTTAGGGCAATATCTCCCTTTAGGGCAATATCTCCCTTTAGGGCAATATCTCCCTTTAGGGCAATATCTCCCTTTAGGGCAATATCTCCCTTTAGGGCAATATCTCCCTTTAGGGCAATATCTCCCTTTAGGGCAATATCTCCCTTTAGGGCAATATCTCCCTTTAGGGCAATATCTCCCTTTAGGGCAATATCTCCCTTTAGGGCAAATGTTTCTTTAGGGTAATTTGTTTTAGGACAAAAACTTAATCAGATTGAAATTTAAATGAACTGCTTTTTTCTCATGGTCAACTTTATGTTGCACTCTCCCGATCCAAGAATCCAAACAATAGTAAGGACAGGCAAGTAAAGACAGTAAAATAACAGTCGTTTTCCCCGCCTTTTTTATGAGGGCCAGCAACTTTTAATTATTTTGTTATGTCGTCTGATGTCACATGCCCCGTTCTTTTCAATTTCCAATTGGTTGATATTTGGTCTGACAGTCATAAAGGGGCGGGGCACACGACTGTATCTCCCTGTCTTCACATACCTGTAACAATATTAAGGTGCTTATAAAAAACACAAGTGGTCAAGGCGAATTGCTTCATGACAACCGGACAGTCACACAAAAAGAAACTAGATGCTCCCGTCATTTATGACGGGTTACCCCACTCGTATATATATAATATCCCAGGTCTTTCTTAATGTTTGCGTTTTTTAATTACAGAAATGAACAGTACACATCGTGGAGAGATACATTGGCCTGTGGTTTATGGAATTGGTATGTGATTTTTTCATTTATCATTAAAGTTAAATTAGACGTGTATTCGAAGACATTGCTTTATGTTGTCTGCAACGTTTTTGTGCTGCGACCCCTTTCAGGAGATTTTGTTTTAGTAATACTATATATCAAGCGTCACGCTTAAGGTGGCTGAATAGATATTTATTTTGCTTTTGTCTCTTCTCGGACGGCGCCACTGTAATTGCTGATGCTTAGCTCCAAAGATGTTGTGAAATTTGGACACAAAAACGTCAAGCGAATATTTTTTAGAGACATTATTAAAAAAATTCAAATTGTTTTCAAGAGTAGAATGGTAAAAAAATTATGGTAAAAGTTTGCTGCAGCCTTTCTTGTCTTGATTCCACAAATTAAGTACATTTTTTTTGCCTTGACTTTCGTCATTTCCTTTCCTTATTTCCTTAAAATAGTCTTTTTTTAAAAAAAAATCGAATAAAGGTTTCCATGGTCAAGATATTAATAAAAAATAATTAAATTTAGCCTGTGTTGAAGTAAGAGAAAAGACTAATTAATATAATCATTCCGTTGCTGCTAATTTCTTTGGCATTTTAGTTTAGTTGAAGCTTTGAGGGGAAAATATTAAATGTTAATTTGATTAGGTACCATTGAATATCATGTATTTGTCAATTTTTCCGACAAACCGATATTAAACTCTCTCATTTTGTGTCTCTCTCTCTCATTTTGTGTCTCTCTCATTTTGTCTCTCTCTCTCTCTCATTTTGTCTCTCTCTCTCTCTCACTTTCTCATTCTCGTTCTCTCTCTCTTTCTCTATCTCTCTTTTTCTTTTTCTCTTTATTTCTCTCTATCTCCCCCTTCTTTCTCTACCTTCTTTCTCTCTCCCTCTCTCGTTCTCTCTCCCTCTCCCTTTTTCTTTCTCTCTCCCTCTCTCGTTCTCTCTCCCTCTCCCTCTCCCTTTTTCTTTCTCTCTCCCTCTCTCGTTCTTTCTCTCTCTCCCTTGTTCTTTCTCCCTTTCTCTCTCTCTCTCACTCCCTCCCCTCTTTCTTTCTCTCTCCCTCTCTCGTTCTCTCCCTCTCTCTTGTTCTTTCTCCCTTTCCCTCCTTCTTTCTCTCTCTCTCTCCCCCTCCCCTCTTTCTTTCTCTCCCTCTCCTTTCTCTCTCTTGTGGCAACGAGTTTAATGTGCGCCCGATCGTTTGTCGGCTTTAATTAGTTTTACAAATCCGATAGCTTTAATGAGGCAGATGGAGTTATTATGACAACAACACATTTGCGATTTTTAATTAAACTTTATTGTTAAATGTGAAATGATTTTATGAGAAGCTGAATTTGAATAAAGTGGTTCTCAAGCTTTAGCTCAAATAAATGGCTAATGTTGTCATGTTGTGCTAGGATTTTTTTTTAAAAAAAGCTAAAGGTGGGATTCTTCTGGCGCGTCTGCGGACGGCGTCTGCATCCTGGCAGCCTGCGGCTGGACTGCTTTCAATAGTTCTTTATCTGATAAATTCTTTTGATGCGTATGCGTCTCGCAACCGGAGATTGTGACCGGCGTCTTTACTGTGCGTTTGGCACATGTTGATGCGTTTGGTATGCATTGGTAAATCGGTCTTTCTGCCGAGTTTCTTAGTGCTTGTTGTTGTTTTGTTGGTGTGTCTACGTGTCGGAAAATGCAAGTTGACAATTGTCTGATGATACTAGCATCAGGAGACTCTCCATTGCCTCGGTTCCTAGGATTCTTACGGTGCGTCTGTGGACGGCGTCTGCAGTCTTTTGCGTCCATAGCCGCGTTCGCGTCTCCCGCGTGATTCCTCTGGTGCGTCTCGCGCCCAAGCAAGGGGAGACTTCTGATGCAGCGATGCTATTACCAATGGCGCAACTTGTAATTTCCGACACGTAGACACCAACAGAACAACTGCAACAAGCACAAAGAAACTCGGCAAAACTTCGACAACACTTCTGCCGAATTTTATCAGAAAATCGCCGAAAATCATAAAAAAATATATCTGAGGAGTCTACTGTGGGTAGGTTTGCCACCTTTCTTCCTTTGTGGAGGACAGTCCTCCATTCGGAAGAAATGTCCTCCAGCCAGGACCATCCTTCACGAAGGCAAACATGTCCTCCACACAATAAATTGTATAAAAACTTAAATACGTTTGTGGAGGATGGTCCTGGCCGGAGGACAGTTCTTCCGAATGGAGGACTGTCCTCCACACAGGCAATTTTTAATCGGGGCTTGCAGAAGTTGGCTCCGCCCTTTTATGACGACCGGCAACTTCTAATTGGTTGGTTATGTAGTCTGACGTCACATGCTTTGCCCTTTTTTAATGTCGAACCACAGAACAAACCAATTAGAAGTTGCCGGTCATAAAAAGGGCGGAGCCAACTTCTGCGCGTCCCGATTTCTAATTGCCTGCGTCCTCCACAGGTGGCAAGTCTTGCTAACTGTGGATTGGGAATCATTTGCTTGATATTTAGCATAAAAATTCGAGCTCTATAGTAATTAATGCAAATGAAAAAGTTCTGTTTGGGTGGTATATCTTTATATTGATTTCTGTTTATCGAAGGAATAGATTTAACTTTGAATATTCAATGTGAAATATTTTTTTTTTAATTTATTATCTTTTATGAATGAAAATTAGGAATGATTACTCTTCTCTGCTTCCCCCCTTCCACAAATAAAAACCGTATAGAAAGTAGAGTAACAACCAAATTAATTATAATTAGAAATCATCTTCTTTTCTTTGTATTGAAGAAGAATGTATTTATAAATGTTGTTGGATAAAATTATCAATAATATATTGCTGATTTAGATTGGATGAGTTTGGTAATCCATCATGTAATATATAATTGAAGTAAAATGAAATTTGCGATCGAAATTTGTTTACGAAGCAGAAGATTGGATAATTTTGTCTACGAAGCTATTTTTGTTTGTAATAAAATTTCAAAGATGATTTGAGTCTTATTAAAATAAATAGATCTTAATAAATGGGTTAAGATAAATAACGTTTGCGAATTTCGCATATTAAAAGCTTTTTTCAAAACACAAAATTACTTCGAAAAATCTACGCAAAGAGCGCTAGCATCGTTTTTCTATTGAGCCCATAGACCCCAATGTTAAAGAAAAAATGCTAATTTTTAAAATACACAGTCATAGCAATATGGTTTATTTTTCATACTTAAAGTTGTCCAATTTTGATGGTTCAAAGTGCAATGTGCACCTTAAATATAATATATAGACTTTTGCACTAAAGCCATTTGCCCTAAAGGGACTTTTGCCATAAAGCCATTTGCCCTAAAGGGTCTTTTGCCCTAAAAGGACGTTTGCCCTAAAACCATTTGCCCTAAAGGGACATTGAAAAATAACAGTTGCTTCTTATGGAGAAGTGAGCTAATGCACATGTCTATTAGTTGGCTAATATGACATCACCAATAGGAGAAAAACCATTCAATAGAATGCCCTCAATTCCACAAAAAAAACACAAATATTTGTCAAAAATAGAGGTTGAAAAAAAAGTTAAAATTAATTCAACGTTATGTTTAAACCTTCTTTTTGGTGAATATTTGTACTTTTTGTGTTTTTTTGAGTCGCCCGCCATCTTTCTTTTCTTTTCGTTTTTGGCGAGTGTTTTTTCATCAATTTCTCATCATTTCAGGTAAATTGATGTATTTTTAATTAGTTGTAGGATATATTTAACTATAGTTTTACAGGAAAAATAACGCCGTTTCGATGTAAAAATATCGATGAGAAACGACAATTTATGGGTTAAGTTAAAGCGGTAGAGCGAATGTGGTTTTCTCATTGCAATTGGCCTACTTAATAGAAATGCATTAACACATTTTCTCCATAGGAAACACTTGTTATTTTGCAACAGTTGAAATTTCCACTTGAGCACGAAATTTTCGCTCTAATGGAAACAAGGCCCAAACCATTAAAATATGTACGAATATTATCGATTTGTTTATCTGATGTTGGTTTTGTTTTGTTATTGTTTTGTTTCTGATTAGGAGTTAACGTAAAAACAGGTGAAATCTTCAGTGCCACATTTCCAGAGAAAGGTCCAGAGATTCCATTGAGGACAGCCAGGCATTTCACGGGTTCACATCAGGTTAGGCAAATTTATTTTCTATCTTCTTCTTTTTTTTTTTTGAGTTTTATAAGTTGATAGAGCGGATTTATATGTATGCACAAACTTTCAAATTATGCAATAATGTAGCAAATAAATATGCTCGATAAAATGGGGGAAAATATTCATTAAAAACCTTATGTATTGATTTATCTTATACCTTGTACAAACATGAGTTAAATGAATTCAAATTAAATGTGTTTAGGTGAATTATACGGAATCCAGTTAAGGACATGAACACCAAATAAAAAATTGACTTTATTATTAATATTTTAAATTGAAATACTAAATCAGTATTTTGTCAATGTTTTATATTTAAGTTAATTAACTCATTTTTTTTGAGATTATTAACAGCATAAATTGAATTCGAGATATTGTTTGTTTGCCCTTCACGGGGCTCTGTAGAGCACGTTTATTATTTAAATGCATTTAAATTATCAGGTGTGTACTGTGTACTAGGATAATTAATTTTACATAATAATAGTTTTGAACCACCATGTGCATTAGGTGGTTTACAAACACTGGTTGAAGAGGGCTCCATAGAACAATACTCGTGTAAACTTGTAACATGACTTACCCGCGCCTCCATAATGGTTTTTTGTTCTTTGATGAATACTTTACTTTGACTCACTTGTCTACGAACTTTCAGCCTAGTTCGAACCTGTCCTCGGGTCTCTATTCCTATTTAAAGGGATAGTGATGAGCTGCTCTTAAGCCTCCAAACGGTGATACAAAATGGCACAACACCGGTTTAATTAAATTCTTTATTTCTCCCGATATTGACACACCTGTAGCACAGAATAAGGAGAACAACAGAAGGGAAACTGAGCAATTAACTTGTGACAGAATTTTTCTGCGCATGTGCAACGCCGCCCCAGAATCTCAGTCGCTATTCTGTGGTGCTGCGGCTGACGCCATTTTGAAATGTATTACTTTCACATATGCAGTAATACATTCCAAAATGGCGGCTACCAAGTAAAATAAGAGAAGCTTTCAGTCCAAGGTCATGAAATTCTGTCACAGCAACTTCAAAGGCGCCGCACGAGAGTTTCCCTTCTGTTGTTCTCCTTATTCTGTGCCTGTAGCCTCTGCTACAAAAACCGACTTTAAAACTGTGATCAACACTTGGTTTTCTTACATTGAAGTGACACTTGAAAATATTTCAGTGCTTCGAAATATTTTCTAAATATTTTCAAAACTTATACAAACATAATGACTCTTGAAACTGTATAAAACGTGTAAAAACGTGTTAAAAATGCCACGAGCCTGCCCTGTGCATCTACTTTTATTCTTTTGGCCCTTGGTAGGGGGCCCACTGTCAACCATGGCTCAACCATAGGTCAGACTGGCCAATGGTTGACCCTGATCTCAAAACATTTCTTTTTTTCAAATTAATTTCTTGGAATATTTAAATAATTTCAGAGAATTAACTCTGAAATTATTAGCTGTCACCGATCTGGTAAGAAACTCTAAATTTTGTGTCGAAAACTTTAGAAGTTTTCGACAGTTTTAGAAATTCCTTTTTGAAGATTAATCAAAAAGTGTCAAGAATTGTGAGAATTCTCACTGAGTTCGATATTGCTGTCAAACAGGGCAGTTTGTTGAGACACCATGGGATGTCATCCTGCAAGAGGTTCTGAACTGCTCGGCCACACACACACACGAAGCTGGTGCACAGGTGTGGGTGGTGCCACAAAATGCAAGGTAGATGGTGGCAGCCATTCAGCTGAAGCAGCAAATTGGAGCTTAAAATGCATTTCACTTAGATATTTCAGCTCATTTGTAGCTGGTCAGCTAGTGATGTCATCATCACATGATACCCATCAACCAATAGGAATGTAAAAACGGTATTACAAGCAAATATTTTTTCTTATTAAGGTAACATGACATTGACCTTGTGTAAAGGGTAGTTCACACCGGGATGTTTTGTTGTTATACAGTGTTTCTGGTCCGAATCGCGTCAGTTCAGATTCATGTTTCTTGAGTCCCATCGAAATGGCAAACATTTATACTGTACATTGTTGCAAAACATTTCATAGTGTGGACGCTTTTTTGAAACATGAACAAAGACTCAAAGAGCTCAGTTTGCTATTAATTATTAAACGCTAGGCTTTTAAAATACTGTTAAACTACTCGAGAGGATCTTCTGTGAACTAAATGTGTTCTTGGCTGAGAAAAGCTCGTGTGTCCAGTGCCCACCACCATTTCTGTTTTATTCGTCTTTCTTGATCAATGACAGTGTAAACACATATTGAAAGGGCCACTTCCGTAGGGGATAAAGACATGGGGAAAACCAGAAGGATGGAGAGAAACTAGGTTTGGACACGGAACAATGCTGCGGGCCTAAACCGCGGCAGTTGTGATTCTGTCCCACAACATTGTATCGGAGCAGCCCCGCTTTATACGTCCATTTCAGGTGCTTGGAACTAATTTTATGTGAACTCAAAACCTGAGGTATTTTGCTGACAATTTTCTCACAATTAGCTGAAACACGTGTTCATTTTCAGCTACTACTTAAAATACAGGAATTTCATCTTCAGCTCGCTAGTAAACGCGCCTTAACTTCGTATGTGCCACCAAAAGAACCACGTATAATAATATATAATATATGACTCAAGTGACATTTATTGATGTTATTGATTTATGTATTTTCAAACCTCCGAAATTATTTTTAGCACTCATGTAATTATTTGCTCACCAACTAGTTATTTAGTTGCGTTTCATATTACTGCATGTTTTATTGTAGGCTTTAAAAATCGGCAAAATTTGCTAATACCTTTTTACGGAGCCCTCTAAAGGACATGCGGTTTTTTTTTTAAATCTCGACATTTCGACTTTAATTTTGAAATTTCGACTTTTTCCAGAATCTCGACATGTCGACTTTTAACCTTTTTGAATAGGCCATGTTAATTATGCCATGTTACGTGCGCCATACTCTAATAATTAAATTATTGCAAGCGCTTTCTTGTAGCACAAGAGGGTGCTTGCAATAGTTTAATTATTATAGTATGTCGAGATTAAAAGTCGAAAAAAGTCTAAAAAAAATCTCGCCCGTCGTTTACAAGGCTCTATACCTTTTTTTTTCTGGAGACTTTTTTTAAAATGAAAGCTCTTTCCACATTGAATGACAAGCATCTGTAGACAGCTTGAGAATTTTTTTTGGCTCCGCCCTTTTATGAGCGTAATCAATTTCTATTAATTTCTAATTGGTTTATTACTGGGTCTGATGTGATATGCCCCGCCCTTTTCAATTACTAATTGGATGATATTTAATCTGACGCTCCTAAAAGGGCGGAGCCAAAGAAATTCTAAGCTGTCTACAGAACAGGCAATTAGAAAACGGGATAAACAGACGTTGGCTCCGCCCTTTTTAGGACATACGTCTGTTTATCCCGTTTTGTAATTGCCTGTGTCTACAGATGCCTGACATTGAGTGTCAACATTGATGCTGCTCTATTTAGTTACTGGCACTTAGAAATCGGGAGGAACACAAGTTGGCTCCGCCCTTTTTATGACGACCGGCAACGTCTAATTGGTTTGTTGTGTGGTTCGACGTTGAAAAGGGCGGAGCATGTGACGTCAAACTACATAACCAACCAATTAGAAGTTGCGTTCGTCATATAAAGGGCGAAGCCAACTTGTGTTCGTTCCGATTTCTAAATGCCTTATCTAGAGAGAAGTAGTCATTAACACAGTGGCGTGTTGCTATGAGGAGCAGTTTGCTCCCGGCGCCGGTCTCCAAAAAGGGGCGACTTCAAAATGATTTCCCATTTGGAATTCGAAACGGTTAATTTGTCGCAGTCTGCATTGATCTCTAGGCTCGTTTTTGCATTGTTTTTATGCTGTTGGGTAACAGCTGAAGCTGCTTTTGATATTTGACATTTCATTTGAATGTCAAATGAAAAGTTTGTTTTACCCGTTAATTCAGTTATCGCAATTGGGATGAAGTGAACTTTAATGATTTAAGTGGTTTTCTTCTTGGGGGGGGGGGGGGGGGGGGGTTGGATTTGCCTGTAATATATGTTTAATCGGATTATTTCGCTAATAACAACCAATAATAATGCATTAGTGTTGTTTTGCGATATTATACTGTATATACAGTATTTTTAAATGGAGGGTCGAGATTTTTATGATTATGGCTTAAAAAGGGCTCTTTGAGCTCATTAACAAATGTAATAATAAGCAGCTAACAACAAGAGATGACAAATTTTCATTACTTATAGACGTCTCGCGTTAATAGTTGGCTAAGTACTGATAAAATTCATTGTTAGAAACTAGAAAGAGTAAAAGTTAAAAATAAAATTTAATTTTATAATGTTTAAATGTAATGTGATTTTTTCTAAGTTGCTTAAATAGTTCATTTTTTGTATTGTTCAATGTTATTGGAAAAATAAGTCAAATTTACGGAGCCCTGCAGAGGACTGTTGTAATTTTTTTTTAATCTCGAGAAGTTGACGTTAAAAGTCGACATGTCGACTATTAATCGGCCATGTTACAGTAATTATGCCACGTTATGCCACCATACTCTTAATTATTAAATTATTACAAGCGCCCTCTTGTAGCAACAATTATATATATAATATCCCAGGTATGTGTGTAACGTCGGAATTTATATAAATTTGAATAAATGAACTGCTTTTTTTTTTCTCAAGGTCAACTATATGTTGCATCCTTCCCATCCAAGAACCCCATGATATTAAATTGGAGAGGGGAAAAGGTTGGATGGAAAGTGTAGAAGGGGGGGCGAGAGAGAAACGTGGAGGGAGGAAAAGTGGGAAGGGGTGACTGAAATTGAAATGAAATTAGTAAAAAAAAAAACGACGCGCATGCGCACACCAGAGGGAGGGGATAATAGTAGCAAAATTAAACTACAGTTTATCAGCAATTATGTCAACATTATGTTGCGCTCTCTCCATCCATGCCATAAAAACAACCCTAATGGAACATTTTCCTTAAAACCATTTACCCTAATAGAACATTTGCCCTAAAACCATTTGCCCTAAAACTATTTGCCCTCAAGGAACACTTGTCCTAAAACCATTTACCCTAAAACTATTTACCCTATTAGAACATTTGCTCTAAAACAACTTGCCCTAAAACCATTTGCCCTAAAACTATTTGCCCTCAAAGAACACTTGCCCTAAAACCATTTACCCTAAAACTAATTACCCTAATAGAACATTTGCCCTAAAACTATTTGCCCGAAAACTATTTGCCCTAAAACCAATTGCTGTATATTTAGACTACTCATTAGGGGAACATCCCTTTATGGCAAATGTTTTTAGGGCAAATGTCCTTTTAGGGCAAATGTTTTTTAGGGCAAATGTCCTTTTAGGGCAATGTCTCTTTAGGGCAAATGTCCTTTTAGGGCAAATGTCTCTTTAGGGCAAATGTCTCTTTAGGGCAAATGTCTCTTTAGGGCAAATGTCTCTTTAGGGCAAATGTCTCTTTAGGGCAAATGTCTCTTTAGGGCAAATGTCTCTTTAGGGCAATGTCTCTTTAGGGCAAATGTCTCTTTAGGGCAAATGTCTCTTTAGGGCAAATGTCTCTTTAGGGCAAATGTCTCTTTAGGGCAAATGTCCCTTTAGGGCAAATGTCTCTATGGCAAATGTCCCTTTAGGGCAAATGTCCCTCTAGGGCAAATGTCCCTCTAGGGCAAATGTCCCTCTAGGGCAAATGTCCCTCTAGGGCAAATGTCTCTTTAGGGCAAATGTCTCTTTAGGGCAAATGTCTCTTTAGGGCAAATGTCTCTTTAGGGCAAATGTCTCTTTAGGGCAAATGTCTCTTTAGGGCAAATGTCTCTTTAGGGCAAATGTCTCTTTAGGGCAAATGTCCCTTTAGGGCAAATGTCCCTTTAGGGCAAATGTCCCTTTAGGGCAAATGTCTCTTTAGGGCAAATGTCTCTTTAGGGCAATATCTCTTTAGGACAATATCTCTTTAGGACAATGTCTCTTTAGGACAATGTCTCTTTAGGACAATGTCTCTTTAGGACAATGTCTCTTTAGGACAATGTCTCTTTAGGACAATGTCTCTTTAGGACAATGTCTCTTTAGGGCAAATGTCTCTTTAGGGCAAATGTCTCTTTAGGGCAAATGTCTCTTTAGGGCAAATGTCTCTTTAGGGCAAATGTCCCTTTAGGGCAAATGGTTTTAGGACAAAAACTTAATCAGATTGAAATTTAAATGAACTGCTTTTTTCTCATGGTCAACTTTATGTTGCACTCTCCCGATCCAAGAACCCAAACAATAGTAAGGACAGGCAAGTAAAGACAGTAAAATGCAGTCGTTTTCCCCGCCTTTTTTATGAGGGCCAGCAACTTTTAATTATTTTGTTATGTCTTCTGATGTCACATGCCCCGTTCTTTTCAATTTCCAATTGGTTGATATTTGGTCTGACAGTCATAAAAGGGCGGGGCACACGACTGTATCTCCCTGTCTTCACATACCTGTTACAATATTAAGGTGCTTATAAAAAACACAAGCAGTCAAGGCGAATTACTTCATGACAACCGGACAGTCACACAAAAATAAACAAGATGCTCGCGTCATTTATGACGGGTAACCCCACTAGTAATTTAATAATTAAGGTACGGTGCGCGGAACGTGACCCTAATTAACAGGGCCGAATAAAAAAAGAGTAAAAGTCGACATGTCGAGAGTGAAAGTCGTCCTCTCGAAATTAAAAGTCGACATGTCGAAAATAAAGTCGACTTGTTAAGATTAAAAAAGTCGTAAAAGTCTTCTGCGCGACTACGTACAAATTTGCCTTACTGGGCTCAGAAAATGACATGGAAAGTTAGAGAAAATCGGGGAAAGTTAGAGAAAATCGATTTGAGTTAGGAAAAGTCATGAAAAAAATTGTTGTTTCTATGAAGAAAAAGTTAGGGAAAATCAATAAATTTATTTCATAAAAGTTTGAGAATATTTTAAAACTATGACGTCAGACCAAGTAACAAACCAATTAGAAATTGATGACGTTCATAAAAGGGTGGAGCAAAAGAAATTCTAATGCTGGGCACAGTTGCCCGTGATAAATTCTAGTTTAATTTTGCTACTATTATCCCCTCCTCTTTTTTGTATTTGAAAGAGAAAATGAGGTTTTCATTTTCTCTGGTGTGCGCATGCGCGTCGTTTGTTCCTTTTGTACTCCTTTCATTTCAATTTCAGTCACCCCCTCCCACTTTTCCCCCACCACGTTTCTCTCTCCCCCTTCTACACTTTCCAACGTTTTCCCCTCTCCAATTTAATATTATGGGGTACTTGGATGGGGAGTGTGCAACATATAGTTGACCTTGAGAAAACAGTTTTAAATTTATATAAATTCCGACGTGCTTCAAGGTTGTTGTCCTTGTTTGTACAGCGTTATTCACACACACACACACAGACCTGGCTTAATATATATATAAGTAGTGGGGTAACCCGTCATAAATGACGGGAGCAAAATTCACAGGCAATTGTGAGCATGCGCGTCGTTTTTTCCTTTTTTACTGCTTTCATTTCAATTCAATTTCAGTCACCCCCTCCCACGTTTTTCTCTCTCCCCCTCTACACTTTCCAACCTTTTCCCCTCTCCAATTTCAGTCACCCCTCTCCCACTTCCCCCTCCACATTTCTCTCTCTCTCTCTCTCTCTCTCTCTCTCTCTCTCTCTCTCTCTACACTTTCCAAGCTTTCCCCCTCTCCATTTTAATATCATGGGGTTCTTGAATGTGGAGTGTGCAACATATAGTTGACCTTGAGAAAAAGAGGTTCATTTCTTCATTTATTTAAATTTATATAAATTCCGACACAGTGTTAGTCCACACACACACATACATACACAGATCTGGGATATTATATATATAATAATTTAAGTGCGACTAATCAAAAGTGACACGATTGCATAAAATTTAAAACATTATTTACATTAAGTGTATTAAAATTATGAACCACGTATGGTAATGTGAAGTATAGACATTTGCCCTAAAACCATCTGCCTTAAAGGGACATTTACCATAAATACACTTGCCCTAAAGGGACATTTGCTCTAAATCCACTTGCCCTAAAACCATCTGCCTTAAAAGGACATTTACCCTAAATACACTTGCCCTTAAATGGATATTTGCCCTAAGAAATGAAATATTTCAATGGGGGGCACATCACTAAAAGAAGTTATTTCTCGAGTCCTTTTTTTCCTTTCGTGCAAGTTGCACGACAGGTTTACTAGTGCATACAATTATTTAATTTTAATTTTGAATATTTTTATCTGATTATATATAAGTTGAAAGAAATTTTAATGTTTTTAGAAACTTTTTTATGAGTTTTTGTACAAAAAAAACCGTGTATCGAAATTGTTAGGTTTTTTTTTTATCTGTCCGGTATTATTTTTTTTTTATAGAAATGCCATAAAATTGATTAATGATTTATATCAACCAATTGGTTTTCGTTGCCTCCAAGAGTTTTGTTTGTCAATCTTTTTTTCTTTTCTCTCTCTCTCTCTCTCTCTTTCTCTCTCCTTTCTCTCTCTCTCTCTCTCTCTCTCTCTCTCTCTTTCTCTCTCTCTCTGTCTTTCTCACTCTTTTTCTCTCTCTCTCTCTTTCTCTCTCTCTCTCTCTCTCTCTCTCTCTGTCTTTCTCACTCTTTTTTTCTCTCTTTCTCACTCTTTTTCTCTCTCTCTCTCTGTCTCTCGCTCTCTCTGTCTCTCTTTCTCTCTCTCTCCGTTCTCTCTCTCTCTAATAAGGGTTAAAGGCCCTCCTGCCGTTAGGCTATAGGCCTGGGTTACACAGAAGTACACAATGTCTCAAGTTATATATCGACTATCTGTTCATGAATTATGAAGGTTACACAACGTCACATGGTGATGTAATCATCTAGGACGCGATATCGTCATTCGCGTACTCGAATACCACTGCAGAGGCAAACCGCTGCAACTCAGAGCTCAACCGACTGTCCTCCAGAACTTCCGCTGCTTCCAGTGGCCACCTGTGCCCACTGCTTGTAACCACATATGCCAGCCTCCCGCGTGCTGCCACCCTCTGTGCAAGTACACACTCATAGGATGTGGGGTAGTGTGTCTGGCCCCGCCCCACACTTGCATGCATCATTGCCACGTAGATGGAATCGGAAGAGGTAGGCCCGAAATGGGCCATGCCCCGTCAGCAGTTGGAGCAGCTTTCCTGTAAGGAGACGAGTGCCACGCTTGACCTCTGGGGTGAAAGCATATAACTGCCGCCCCTGGATTGCAGCATCCCACATCCGCTGCCACCGGAGAACTATTGCTGCCTGTTGTTTCTGCCGCAGTGTTGCCAAGGGCAGTTGATGGGGGGTGATGACCTCTTTCATTGTGCCCCGCTTAGCTGCCCCGTCTGCCAGTTCGTTGAACATGTGCCCAGCATTGGCCTTAATCCACATGAGAGATACGCTCCGTCTCAATTGCAGCCACCTACTAAGCACTCCACCCGCATAATGTGCATCGGTGAGGGTGCCGCTTCCGCCGGCTACTGCCTGAAGAGCTGACATGGAGTCGGAACAGATAGCCACTGATGTCCAGGTGTGTGAGTCCCTTTCCGCACTGTCAATGGCCTGGCGTATGGCCCAGAGCTCCGCTTGGAACACTGTGCAGCCATCGGGCAGGCGCTCCTCGCATGTGTCAGAGACGTTTGTTCCCCGGACGGTCACGTATGCAGCTCCAACTCTGCCATTCATCTTGGATCCGTCTGTATACAGGCACAGGTCCATCCGACTCACCAGAGGTTCGCTCCAGGTTTGTATTTCGAAAGAGTGTCGGTTACCCGGGTGATCTGTTGCCATCTCGGGCATCGGGGTGTCCAGCTGATCAGCCAGGAGGTTCTTCTTTCTCCACAAGTTGCATGTTTCCACCGCCAGGGCTGCCAGAGGCGGGCACCCGGATGCCACCTGCAGAGATCTGCTGGCAGTCGTCCTGTACGCCCTGCAGAGATCTGCTGGCAGTCGTCCTGTACGCCCTGCAGATTGCCAACAGGAATGGTCTCTCTGTCTCTCTTTCTCTCTCTCTCTCTCTCTCTCTCTCTCTCTGTCTCTCTCTCTCTCTCTCTCTCTCTCTTTCTCTCTCTCTCCTTTCTCTCTTTCTCACTATTTTTCTCTTTCTTTTTCTCTCTTTCTCTGTCTCTCTCTTTTTCTCTTTCTTTCTCTCTGTCTCTTGCTCTATCGGTCTCTCTTTCTCTTTTTTTCTCTCTTTTCTCTCTTTCTCGCTCTCTCGCTGTCTCTCTCTTGCTTTCTCTCTCTTGCTTTCTCTCTCTCGCTCTCTCTCTCGCTCTCTCTTGCTCTCTCTCTCTCTGCCTCTCTCTCTCTCTGCCTCTCTCTCTCTGTCTCTTTCTGTCTCCCTCTCTTCCTCCCTTTCTCTCTCTCTCTGTTTCTCTCTCTCTGTCTCTCTCACTCTCTGTCTCTCTCTTTGTCACTTTCTCCCTCTCTCTCTCTCTCTCTCTCTCTTTGTCACTTTCTCCCTCTCTCTCTCTTTCTTTCCCATTGGTGGACATTTGAGTCACTGGAAATGGTTACCGTGTCTACGACACTATTGAATTAGATTGTTGATTATTTCATTGCCTTTTGGCTTTTTTTGTTGACAAAATCAATGAAGTTTTTTTTATTATTAGAACTTGATAATAAATAGTAAAGAGAGAAATAAGAACTTCATTGGTTCTAATCATTTTTTTTTGCTAAAGTGAATTAGCTTCTTACGTGATTCCACTCAATTTGTTTCCATGCTTGCAAATAACGACGAAAATTAAACTGGGAATGAATTGTAATTGAATGGAAGATGTTGACATGTTAATTTATTCTGGTGAGGGTTTGGGTTTTTTTGTCGTACCTCAGGGATACGCTTTTTTGGGAGGGTTAAGCTCCGGATTTTATGAATATTTACTTATAGTCTTTATATTTGAGTTATGTTTATAGAACAGGATGAGAAGGAATTTATAGAATTGTTAACTTAAGAGGCTACATCACAAAATGACTTCGAAAAATCTCCGCAAAGAGCGCTAGCATCGTCTTTCTATTGAGCCCATAGACCCAATGTTAAAGAAAAAATGTTAATATTTAAAACACACAGTTGCAGCAATATGTTTATTTTTCATATTTAAAGTTGTCCAATATAAAGTTTTCAAAGTGCAATGTGCACCTTAAATATATGTTGATCGAGTGATAGAGTGAATCCCATAGGAGCAAAAAACCGTCACCAACATTTGAAGAACTCCCATTAAAAACGATGTTTTCTTTTTATAAGCTTAACACGCGAAATTTTTCTTCTATTAATTATTATGTGACTTGAAACCTGGAGAAAAAACGTTAAAAACCGTTTTTCAAACAAAAACGATCGCAGCGCCTACATTCGGAGAAATTTTGAACTAAACGCTGTTTCTAGGCTCTTAACAAATTCCTCACTCCTCAATGATTATATCTCACCCACTTAGATGCGTGGTTCTTTATACTGCAATGCTACTTATAAAAAAGTTTCATGAAAAGTTTTGTTGATCTAGTTTTCTTGTTTTTTTGGTTGGGGGGGGTGCATTAGGATGCACTTTAAAATAACAATTTGTGGACTGTGTGAAATGGAGGAAAGAGTAATAGTAATATTATTGTATGAATTCAGTTTTTGGAAAGTGATGTAAAGAGTGTAAATCAACTCTCTCCCTCTTGTGACTCACTCGGAATTGTTCATCATCACTTCTACTGCTAAACAAGCGATTAGTTATAAGTTCTTATAACTTCTCTAGACACTTTTAAATAGTTAAAATGAATGTTTTTGGAATTGATCTGGTATACTGTGTATTTTTGCAACCTCGTATTGGCGAGACAGTCTACTCAGGGGTGCCCAACCCCCCCCCCCCCCCCCCCCCACCACCACCACCACTAAAGCCAGTGGAGAATTCCCCCCCCCCCAACGAAATGCTGAAAGTGTTTTTTTTTATAACTTTAATATATAATTTTCATCAGTTTTAAAATGATCGAAGTTTACATTGTTTGCATAAATGTTTTGTGAATGAGTTTCAATTGGCCATAAGATAGATGTGTTTGAAACTAAATCTTTAAACTTTGAAATACATGAACATTTTCTCTATTTCGCAAGCATAGCGAGCGAGCAATTATTTTATAGTATACTCTTGCTATTAATTCCGGCGAGCGTAGCGAGCCGTAAAAATAGCACTTACAACATGACGTGGCTGAAACAGTACATTCTTTTAAAATATAGATTAAATAATAAAATAATAAATTTGGATTATTCGCCCATTCTAACTATTATAAAAATATTTGAATACAAAATTTCCATCCCCCCCTCCCCAAAAAAAAGGCAAATGGCGAGTTGCTCAACAGACTACCCTCCTGTGGGCACCCCTGAGTCTACTCTCTCTCTCTTCTCTCTCTCTCTCTTTCTGTGTTTTTTTTAGATATGTTTATTGGAATTGGTTAGACCCGGTTTGTGGTTTCTAATAAATTTCTACACAGTCAGAGAGAAGGACACTTTTATGAGGACAAGCATCATGAATTCAGTCATATATATCTATACCCGATTGTAGAAATAATAATTTAGTGACACACGATTGTAATAACGGGTTGAGATTTTGTTTTGCATCTTCAGTGCTGAAGTTGCTGACATGGAATAATGTATAAATTTCTTCTTATTTGTGACACTCGTTGGTCATCTTGAAACCAAAAAAAAAAAAAAAAACCAGCAGAAATTGACTTGTGATTCGAATCGTAACTTAGAAATGTCAGTAGGGACCAAACTTTGGGTACACAATCTTTATGACAACTTGTGATTGTGATTACTTATAAGCAGGGCTAGGAAGTTCATGCACTTCTTCTAAACAAGATACTATGCAAGCATTAAGGTGGCTGAGTAGATATTTCAGTTTTTGTCTCTCAGAATGGCAGCATTGCAGTAACTATTATGTTCTATAGGGGTCTCGCCCCCCCCCCCACCTGCGATTTTGAGAATTTTTTTTATTTTTCAATCCGAACGTTTTTTTCTACGGAGCCCTGTAAAGGACACACGATATATATTTTTTTTAAATCTCGACATGTCGACTTTTAATCTTTTTTTAATTGGCCATGTTTACTATGCCATGTTGTGCGCACCATACTATAATAATTAAATTATTGCTACTACAAAAGGGCGCTTGCAATAATTTAATTATTGGTAATACGGTGGAATTCCATGCATGCTTTTGTGAGATTCCAAATTTAAGTTGTGAAATGTGGTGCCACATTTGCAAAATGCAGCTCGCCGCACTGCTTTAAAAACTTGTGCATTTTCATGCCGTCGTTGTTTGTATCATGCATGCTGTGCGTTTTCATTAGACGTTGGCATCCAGCTGTTCTCAGTAAACAACCGGGTGATTTAGAAATGAAAATAATAATTAGTGGTAAGAACACAGTGGAGCATCGACGAAAGGGTGATGTAGGCTATACGGTCCTACTTTTGTTCGCTTTGGCAGGCCCATATTAAGGCATGTGCCAACTGTGCCATGCACACGGGCCCCCTGAGGTTTAAAGGGCCCCGCCCGCTCCACTTGTCATATTTATATTGCCATATTTCAATATTTTTTTAGTAAAATTTATCCCAAACTAAACTAGAAATTCCTTCATCGAATCCCTGCCTGTTTATTTATTGTCCCCTATATGCACCGCTAGGGGCACTGGTAGCCTGGTATTATGTGGAATTCGACAGTCCGTGCTCATAACGCAACCTTATCTGTTTGGCAAACCGGAAATACTACACATCTGCAGACGGTACCGTTAGCCTGAATAGTGCAGCGGAAAGACCTTAGTGGTGCTCTCAAGAGAAAAAGCTAAAAGAAAAAAAAAAGCAGCAAAGAACGTTCTGTGGTACAGAACGTCCGGGAAATAACGTCATTTCTTAAAGTACCAGCGGTAAAGTTGAACATGTCCGACTTTAACACTCGTGATCAGCGCCGAGCTGGCTAATTTTAGCAACAGCTTTAAAAGGAGCGCCGTGTCGGGACGGTAGCAAATTAATCACCGGGCAACTGTGTGACTTATTGAGGTAATGTGTTTTCGTGAGAAGGCCGGCCGAGGCTGGCTGTTCTTATAAAATTTTCTCCAAACGCTCCACAACTTCATACATTTTAGCAGCATCGTTTAAACGGTTTAACACTAGCGACTTTATCAGACAGAAACTTTTTCTGGTTGAGCGACAAAAAAAGTAGCAGCGACAGAGTTACAAAAAGAAGCCCGTGTGCATGAATGAGCGACTATCGCCAGTTGCCGCATCTGGCGACAAAACTTCGCTAAGTGCAAATCAACCGTAGAGACAGGCAAGTGTAGCCAGCACTAACTTTTTGTGAGCGTCGCCAATTTCTAATTGGTTTGTTATTTGGTCTGATGTCAAATGCGCCGCCCTTATCAATTAATAATTGACACTCATGAGTCATTACACAATTTTTTATTGTGTAACAAAATCTCAAATTTGCATTATAACGTTTATTGTTTCTCTTGTAAAATTTTTATTTTGTTAGTTACATGGTATCACTTCTTAAACGACGAAATGGAATAAATGGAACAAAATATAGAGAATTAAAAATATAAAAGGTACAACACATGTAACCAGTGCCTCAGAGGTAAACTGTGTTAAGTCACATTTAATAAAATACACGATTTTTACATCTTACGAATCAGGTTGTCAAGTTCTATCCGCCGTAAACATTGTTAAGTTCACTGTTTTTTTTACACATTTGCCGCTTAATGGTGGCATACCATGTTAAGTCCTATTCTTTTAGTAAAGAAAAACGAAACTTTCGAATGACTTTTCCCTGTAAGATTTAGGTTCGGTGACTTTTAAAACAGTTTACCTCTGAGGCACTTAAGTAGAATAGGATAGAAATTGAAAAGAATCTATTACGAACATGTTCGAAACATATTGGAATGACATGAAATTAAAATTGAAATTAATAATATCTAGATGGAAAATTCTATATATACTAGTGGGGTAACCCGTCATAAATGACGGGAGTAAAATTCACAGGCAATTGTGCCCAGCATTAGAATTTCTTTTCCTATGAAATATTGCCGCTATGACCGTGTATGTTAAAAATTACTATTTTTTCTTTAACATTGGGTCTATGGACTGAATAGAAAAACAATGCTAGCTGTTTTTTGGGGAAACCAAGTGAGAATCTGTGAGCCTATTACTGTCGACGGTTTCCACACGGTTCATCGTGGAGGAAAAAAACTGTTCACGCACGTGTATGTCCCTCCAAATATTGACAGAGAACCCCAAGCAGCCGGATCCAAAAATATTTGGATATTTGTCACGGCTGACGTAACTGGTAGAATTCGCTGGGGTCGCTGTTGCAGTCTTCAAATTTTTTGTTTAAATTTTTTTTTCTTCTGAAAAGTGTCTGTGAGCCACTCGGGAGGTTATTGCGGGGCCCCCAGTTTGATGCCAACTGGGCTTGCACCGTTTCTATTTTCCAACGGTAGATTTTCTCGGTATTTTTAAATAATAAAAAAATGGCCAGGCAAAAGTAATCCCAGTGATGTGGAACATAAGTTTTTTTGTACCATGGTTATGTTTTTGTATTTCTTCTCTCTTTCGATGATGACAGTTTTTTCAAGAATGACTAAATTTTCTCGAATCCGAATCCTAAAAGGTTCTCGAATCCCTCATATAAGAATCCTATATTATTCATTAAGAAGATACAAATAAATGAAATATTAAATATTAAATTATTAATAATACAAAAGTGTGATGATATTGGTGATCCGGAATTGCAACCGAAATTGCAACAATCGCCGGTTTTTTTTTGTTATTGAACGCTTCTATTGGACGTCAATAGAGATAAAACTACTTTTACCAAAGTTTTCAACAGTTTTTTTGAAAACTGCAAGAAAAGGGGCAAAAAAGGATGTGTGTGTGTGTGTGTCTGGAACCCGATTTAGTGGGTCGAACAACTCAAGAACGGATTGAGATAAAGACATGCAGTATTTTTTATTTGATTCCGTGGGTCAATATGATGCTCCTGACAAAAAATTATAAACTTTTACCCAGGGGTTATTTTTTATGAATTTTTTAGAAATAAATTTTGAGTTTTTGGTCAAAATTTTTTGTGGGTCGAACAACTCGAAAACGGGGCCACCTACAATAAAATGTCATGAGACCTAAAATGATGTACACATTCTGACAATGAAACTTGAAAAAAAAAAATTTCGATTTTTTAAAAACGTAATTTTTTTTAAAAAAATCGAGATTTTTCCTCTTTCCAGTTCAAAAAATAAATACTAATTAGCACTAAAACGTTGTCACATTACTGTGTCAATGAAATAAGTTCATTTTTTTAAAAAAAACTTAATAAGAAAATAGTTCATAAACAGATGAGTATATATCAAACTCTTGATTATTCCTGTCTTTCGAGAACAAAATACTTGAAAGTATTGAATGTATTTTAGAAACTAGGCTTTTGTGTATTTTCATGTTGATATCTTTCAAAATAAACTCATAGATAAGATGAGACCTTTCCTAAAACTGAATTTTGAGAGTCATTAATTAATGCAACCTCTTGGTGTTTCATTCACCATATGCTTTGTGTACTTTCTAAAGTGACAGTATAAATACTAATGTAGGTACAGCAGTAAATCAGATACACAGCTTTGCTCCTACATGACTGTGTGGGCAGTTGCTCATTTGTGTGCTCTTGTGTTCTAAGAATGTGGCTCTGACCACAGAAACTGCACATGGCTAGTTCATAGTGTTAGTCTGGTAGGTATACCACGTTCCTATGTAATTAATTTGTGTCAGAAAGGGCTACCATAGAGCACAAACGAGGTGACTCTAGGTTCTAGAAAAGAGGTCCAATTGGCCCATATTTGAGTAATCAACATTCATAATGACACTGGATGTTGGACACTTGGAATGGTATCTTGATGTATGTGAGAGGCTCAAGTGTTGCAATAGATCTCAAGTCAGAAGGATCTAGACTCGATGTATGGTTCATTCATGCTGTGTACATTTTTTTTTTTTTGCATTTTTTCTATTCGTTAATTCCAACTAATCCAGTTGCAGTGGTCTACAGTTGACTTGCTGCACTGTAACTTGAGCTTGTGACATCAGAATAGTAAACCAAAAAGTTTGGCTTGAGTCATTTTGTCTGGCAAAAAAGGGATAACAAAAGTGCTCAAAAGTTTGTTTTAAACTTTCGAAAACTTTCGCTAACATTTTTCTTATCAGACAAAATGTAAAGCTTAATAGATTTTTGGGCAACCTCTCTTTGCTCATTGCTCTTTAGAGCAATGTAGGTATATAGGATCATGCAAGAAAAGGGGCAAAAAGGATGTCTGTGTGTGTGTCCGGAACCCCGATTTTGTGCGTACACATGCGCGCACGTGTACAAGTGCAAACACATGTGCACATAGACCTATATTAAAGCAATGGAGGTCTATAGGGTTCCTTGAATTCCTTGTTTAAGGTTAGGATTCGGAAGATTCGAAAGACGAAAAAAGCGCGAAGATTCGAGGATTCGAATGTGCTATGCTTACCAAAAACTATCACTTCAGAAGGTTTTGTTGAGCTAGATCTAGGAAGGTTTTTAAGCGAGGGTTTCTAGCAAGAATTCCTCCTAACAATGTTCTGTTCACTGCAGCTAGCAAGCGTTCAAGAAGCACAAGGTTTTGCTCAGCTGTATGGTTTGCTAGTGATTCATATTGAAGTTCATCTAGAAGGAGGGTTACATTTTCAGAAATTCAGAATACACGTATTTACCTTTAACAAATCTTACATCCGGAAGGTAGCTAGAATCGACACCATGTTTTTTTACACAACAGTTTTCACTTGTCGTTGCGTGTTTGGCAGTACTGGCCTTAGCATATGTGAGACCCGAGGCAGCAAGAGATGAGCGGGGCTGGGAAAATGTTTGTCAGTTAGTGCGAGGCTCCTGAAAGCGCGGGGCTCCCGAAAGTCAGTACAGCTAATGACAAGTTGCATTTTCTCCAACACACCCAACACACCACACATTGTAAAGAAAATGTAAAGGAGGTCTGTTATTTTACCTTAGTCAGACCTATATTAGAATGTTCTTCCCCAATTTGGAGCCCATTTAGAAGTAACTTAAAGCACGAAATAGAAATGGTACAGCGTAGGACTGCAAGATTCGTGAAAGGAAGATACGTGTATACTGACAATGTATCTTCTGTGCTTCAGGAACTAAAATGGGAATAATTAGCAGGCCGAAGAAATGACCAAAGTCTGGCCCCTTTTCCGGACGTTTACTGGCAGATGATAATATTGCCCTACGTAATGACTTATTGAATAGACATCCTCGTAAGGGAATACACGGGCATTCAAAGACTTTAAAAGAATTAATGGCTAGAACCGATGCCTATTTTGGGTCTTTTTTCCCCGAATGTTATGAGACTATGGCATTCTCTTCCAGTTGATAGTTCTTTGTTAGGACGATTTCAATTTTACAATGATGTCTTGTTTTACCTGAATGACAATCATTTGTGATCGTGGGCAATCTCCCCTGCCACATGGCATTTGAGCTGATTGCAGGTTTACTGAGTTGAGTTGAATTGAAATGAAAGAGCGGGACACTTGAAAGTGCAATGCCCAAGGCGGTTGCCTCGCTCGCCTTGCCCTAACGCCAGGCCTGGTGTTTGACATCATGAAAAAGAAAAAAATTAGATAAATTCTAGTTTTTTTTCTGCATGTGGGACCGTGGGACCTTAGCTTAAGCTTATATACTTGTGTGCAGTTTTTCTCTTGAGTATGCATGTTTTTGTGTGCTGTTTGTGTTGTAACATGCACACACTTGTTTGATCTATAAGCATTTGTGTGGCGTTAATTTGCTCACAAGCCTTTTGTGTGCACATGATTCTTTTTTGTTGTTGTTGTTGCTTGCTTTGCTTGCTTCCGTGTTTGATGGTGTTGTCGCTCACTGATCAAAGTGATCCTGTTTTTTTTTTGAGACGGAAGGCGTACATTTGTCTTGTAAGATGTTCGAGAATCGAAAACTGAGATGAATTGCTTGAAGAGTGAAATAGAGAGTGAGAGAGAAATGAGTAGATTGCCTTCCCCCCCCCCCCCCCCCCCAAATGAATTTGAAAACATAGCAAAGGATAACATTTGATCTTGCAAATGTGGTTGCTTATTATTATTATTATTATTATTATTATTATTATTATTACTAGTGAGGTAACCCGTCATAAATGACGGGAGCAAAATTCACAGGCAATTGTGCGCATGCGCGTCGTTTTTTCCTTTTTTTACTCCTTTCATTTCAATTTCAGTCACCCCCTCCCACTTTTCTCTCTCTCTCTCTTCTACACTTTCCAAAGGGAGAGTTCAACATATAGTTGACCTTGAGAAAAAAAACGGTTCATTTATTCAAATTTATATCTATTCCGACGTGCTTCAATGGTTTTTGTTACTCCACACACATACACAGACCTGGGATATTATATATATAATTATTATTATTATTATTATTATTATTATTATTTATCCCTTTTCGTTCTTTTGTGTGCCGCTTGGTTTTCCATTCTTTATCTTCGTGTTTTGTTGCGATGGCAACTTGTAAAAAGTTTGCAGATCTTTGAGGAATCTCTAGAATGACGCTTTAGAGCAGTGGTTCCCAACCGTTGGTCGTGAGAACCTGAAAAAGTGGACCCGTGACGTCGTTCACAAAAAAAGAAAAAGAATTTTGAACAGGAGTTACGAGGCTACATCGCAAAATTACTTCGAAAAATCCCCGCAAAGAGCGCTAGCATCGTTTTTCAATTGAGCCCATAGACCCAATGTTAAAGAAAAACGTTAATTTTTATAATACACAGTCACCGCGGCAATTGTCCAATATTAAGTTTTCAAAGTGCAATGTGCACCTTAAATATATGTTCATCGAGTGATAGAATGACAAAAAAATTGGTAAGTGCGGTTCTATTTTTAAAAATTATTTCAAAAGACAGCAAAAAAACATCCATTAAAATGCTGGTAAACATGCCTCAAAGTGATTTAAAAAAAAAACACAGTGAAGACAACACATTGGCGCACGTGCTGATTTTTTTCTAGTTTTTTAAAATTATTTTTACGTATTTTACGAGCATTTTAATGGATGTTTTTTTTTGCTTAGGAGCGCGTACTCAATGGAGTTTAACATAAGAGTTAGAAATTCGCGACTTTAAAATATTTTTTAAACATAGAACCGCACTTACCAATTTTTTGTCATTCTATCACTCGATCAACGTATATTTAAGGCGCACATTGCATTTTGAAAACTTAATATTGGATAACTATAAATATGAAAAATAATTAAAAAACTAACATTTTCTCTTTAAAATTGGATCTATGGGCTCAATAGAAAAACAATGCTAGCGCTCTTTGCAGAGACGTTTCGAAGTAATTTTGTGATGTAGCCTCTTTAACAATAATGAAAACCATCTCGTATTTAAACAGTTATTATATTTTTTATTAATATAATTATTAAATTTAACCCATTTTTGAACAAAATTTGATATTTTTAACATAGGCTTCAGGAAGATGATTGCATTTGCAATCGAAACGGGTTGCCATTTTTGTATAATTTTAAAATTAGCTTAATAATAAAATGTTCAATTACAAGATGGTTTTCGTTGTTCTTAAAAGTTCAATTAAGAATTCGACATGACTGCTCGAAGAACTAATAATTAATTTTGTAAAAATGTAAGTATGAGAGTCTAGGGACCTAATAAATCTTCTCTAATTATTACGAAATTAAATTGTATTTTGTGTGTGTAAGGGGGGAGGTGGTGCCCGTGAGGGGGGGGGGGGGGGTTGTCGGATGTCGTCTACGACTAATCTAATTTTTGCCTCGGTGGTTGGCAGTCCCCTAAAAGTTTCAGAACCACTGCTTTAGACAGGCATCTCTGCCCACCACTAACTTTTCGTTTGCCCCGACCATTTATGGGCGTCATCAATTTCTAATTGGTTTATGTGGTCTGACGTCACGTGCCCCGTCCTTTTCAATTTCTGATTGGTTGATATTTGTTCTGAAGGCTCATAGAAAAGGCGGGGCAAACTAAAAGTTGTTGCTGGGCACAACACAGGCAAGTGTGCACAACAAGATACAGTCGTTTGCCCCGCCCGTTTATGAGCGTCAGACCAAATATCAACCAATTAGAAATTAAAAAGGACGGGGCATGTGACGTCAGACCACATAAACCAATTAGAAGTTGTCGGTCCTCATAAAAAGGGCGGGAAGACGACTGTATCTTACTGTCTATTTGTCTGTCCTTACTATTGTTTGGGTTCTTGGATCGGGAGAGCGCAACATAAAGTTGACCATGAGCAAAAATCGATTTATTTAAATATATTCCGATGTGATTAAGTTTTTGTCTTTGTTTGTTCATTGTTATACACAGACAGACAGAGCTTTGTTCTAAAACCATTTGCCCTAAAACCTTTTGCCCTAAAAGGATGTTTGCCCTAAAGAGACATTTGCCCTAAAAGGATGTTTGCCCTAAACCATTTGCTCTAAAACCATTTGTCCTAAAGGGATATTTGCTCTAAAACCATTTGTCCTAAAGGGATATTTGCCCTAAAAAGATGTTCCCCTAATGAGTAGTCTAAATCTAAGTGGTTTTAGGGCAAATGTTGATAAAGGCGGGGCATGCAATAAGGGCGGGTCATGTGACATTAGGCCAAATAACAAACCAATTAGAAATTGATGACGCTTATAAAAGGGCGGAGAAAACGAAAAGCTAGTGCTGGCCACCATTGCCTGTGGCACAACTGCCTGTATGCTGTAGAGCCTTGTAAGTCATACATTCTCTTTGTAAAAATGGTGTGTGGTTCGTAACTATACTAACTCCCCCCCCCCCCCATCCCAAAAAAAAATAGAAGAAAAGGTTCTCCTTTTATTGTAATGAGAAATTGCACTTGAAACAAAATAGAATATAATTTTCGAAAATGTATGTTAACCAAAGGTTGGCATGGAAAATCTATTTCACCTAAAAATTTGTTTTGAGATTCTTTTTATGGGTTTCTTAAAAAAAATGCAGGGCAACTTTTAACTATATAACCATGGCTTTGATAATAAATTCAAACATTTGGTTGTTTACCATGGTTTTTCTAGGTTTCCATAACTACAACCAAAACGACATTCAGTGTTTTTGAATTTCGGTGACTTGGGTTTTATTTACGGGGTTTCGTCACAAAATATGAGAGAGCGAGAGAGAAAAAAAGTAAGACTTGGAGGAAAGATACCAAAATAAGCACTGACTCGAAAAAATATAATTAATGTTGGTTTCGAACTTGGCGATAAATAGCTAATCTGAACAAATAAGTGCTTAACGAAGATTAATTTTAATCTGAAAAAATGATTTAAAATGTTAGTTCGGCGGAGGAGGATGAGGAGGAGGGAATCATTTGGTTGAGATGCTTTTTAAGTATTGTCTCTACTTACGAGCATAAGGCCTATGCTAGGGTCTAGGGAGGCCTATGCTATGCTTTATGTGGTAGAAATTTGAGCAGCCCAGAATAATCTGCATGCTGCTGGCAGCAATCTCATAAGAGTATCCTGCTGCCAGTATCTCCCCTATTTTAACAAGGAAGTGTTATGGCTAGTACACAACAGAAACAGAACCTGGTTTAGATAGGATCTTGCGAGCCGTTATAGAACAGTTCACGAACAGTTCGGGACCAGTTCGCAAACAGAAACAGAGCCCTGTTTACATAGAAGCTCGTGAGCTGTTCTAGACCAGTTCATGAACAGTTCGGGACCAGTTTGTGAACAGAAGCAGAACCCTGTTTAGATAGGATCTCGCGAGCTGTTATAGAGCAGTTCACGAACAGTTCGGGACCAGTTCGTGAACAGAAACAGAACCCAGTTTAGATAGGAGCTCGGGAGCCATTATAGAACAGTTCAGGACCAGTTCACAAACACAAACAGAACACAGTTTAGATAGGAGTTTGCGAGCATTATAGAACAGTTCACGAACAGTTCGGGACCAGTTCGCGAACAGAAACAGAACCCGGTTTAGATAGGATCTCGCGAGCTGTTATAGAGCAGTTCACGAACAGTTCAGGACCAGTTCGTAAACAGAAACAGAACCCAGTTTAGATAGGAGCTCGGGAGCCATTATAGAACAGTTCACGACCAGTTCACAAACACAAACAGAACACAGTTTAGATAGGAGTTTGCGAGCATTATAGAACAGTTCACGAACAGTTCGGGACCAGTTCGCAAACAGAAACAGAGCCCTGTTTACATAGAAGCTCGTGAGCTGTTCTAGACCAGTTCATGAACAGTTCGGGACCAGTTCGTGAACAGAAACAGAACCCAGTTTAGATAGGAGCTCGGGAGCCATTATAGAACAGTTCAGGACCAGTTCACAAACACAAACAGAACACAGTTTAGATAGGAGTTTGCGAGCATTATAGAACAGTTCACGAACAGTTCGGGACCAGTTCGCGAACAGAAACAGAACCCGGTTTAGATAGGATCTCGCGAGCTGTTATAGAGCAGTTCACGAACAGTTCAGGACCAGTTCGTAAACAGAAACAGAACCCAGTTTAGATAGGAGCTCGGGAGCCATTATAGAACAGTTCACGACCAGTCACAAACACAAACAGAACACAGTTTAGATAGGAGTTTGCGAGCATTATAGAACAGTTCACGAACAGTTTGAGAACAGAAACCTGTTTACATAAGAGCTCGTGAGCTGTTATAGATCAGTTCACGAATAGTTCGGGACCAGTTTGTGAACAGAAGCAGAACCCGGTTTAGATAGGATCTCGCGAGCTGTCATTGAGCAGTTCACGAACAGTTCGTGAACAGAAACAGAACCCAGTTTAGATAGGAGCTCGGGAGCCATTATAGAACAGTTCAGGACCAGTTCACAAACACAACACAGTTTAGATAGGAGCTTGCGAGCCATTATAGAACAGTTCGGGACCAGTTCGCGAACAGAAACAGAACCCGGTTTATATAGGATCTCGCGAGCCGTTATAGAACAGTTCGCGAACAGAAACAGAACCCTGTTTACATAGGAGCTCGTGAGCTGTTCTAGATCAGTTCACGAACAGTTCGGGACCAGTTTGTGAACAGAAGCAGAACCCGGTTTAGATAGGATCTCGCGAGCTGTTATAGAGCAGTTCACGAAGAGTTCGGGACCAGTTCGTGAACAGAAACAGAACCCAGTTTAGATAGGAGCTCGCTAGCCATTATAGAACAGTTCAGGACCAGTTCACAAACAGAAACAGAACACAGGTTAGATAGGAGCTTGCGAGCCATTATAGAACAGTTCGGGACCGGTTCGCGAACAGAAACAGAACCCGGTTTAGATAGGATCTCGCGAGCCGTTATAGAACAATTCGCGAACAGAAACAGAACTCTGTTTACATAGGAGCTCGTGAGCTGTTCTAGACCAGTTCACGAACAGTTCGGGACCAGTTTGGGAACAGAAGCAGAACCCGGTTTAGATAGGATCTCGCGAGCCGTTATAGAACAGTTCGGGACCAGTTTGCGAACAGAAACAGAACCTGGTTTAGATAAGAGCTCGCGAGCTGTTATAGAACTGTTCATGAACAGTTCGGGACCAGTTTGCGAACAGAAACAGAACCTGGTTTAGATAAGAGCTCGCGAGCCGTTCTAGAACTGTTCACGAACAGTTCGGGACCAGTTCGCAAACAGAAAGAGAACCTGGTCTAGAGGTGAATGAGTTCGTATCTCCAGTTACAATGTGTGCAAAATTATTACAAACAAATTAACAAAGCGAACTCTTGACGAACTAGCGAACAAAGTCTCGAACGGCTCCCGAGCTGCTCACGAATATGTAATTTTGGTCTGTACGTGGCTTGAAGATACGACAGACTGAAGAGACAAGGAATTTGGCCATTTCTTGCCAGTTGGCAGAAAACTGTTGTCGAATGTAATCAATGTCATATATATTGTTTTTAAATAAAATATGTGACAAATTCATAAAAGAAATTTCCAACTTTTTTCGAGACAAAAACGTAGCCTACTGAGTTCACCCTCACTCATATTTTGAAAGTAATGGTTAGCATTTAGGAATATGAACCATTTGCTATGCAAGCCGAATCCAACTAATTTCCGATATCCTGCAGGGTTTTTTCATCTCCCTCTCTCAACAATGGCTCGAGAGTCATATTACAACCATATGCTTATTGATTTCTTCATGTAGAAATTGCATTAAAAATACAATCGCTTAACTTATGTATGATTATTACGTGTATACAGAATGAGTCAAATAAATGGCAATGTAGGATTCGAAATATACACTGAATAATTTGGTTTTGGTACCGTCTAGTATTACATTGACTTAAGGTGGCTGAGTAGATATTTATTTCGCTTTTGTCTTAAGAGGCTACGTCACAAAATTACTTCGAAAAATCTTCGCAAAGAGCGCTAGCATTGTTTTTTTTTTTATTAAGCCCATAGACCCCAATGTTGAAAGAAAAAAATGTTAAATTTTAAAATACACAGTCGCTGCAATATGGTTTATTTTTCATATTGAGTTTTCAAAGTGCAATGTGCACCTTAAATATATGCTGATCGAGTGATAGAATGACAAAAAATTGGTAAGTGCGGTTATATTGTTAAAAATTTATTTCAAAATCTCACATTTCTAACTCTTATGTTTAAACTCCATTGAGTACGCGCACTCATTAGCAAAAAAAAAAATCCATTAAAATGCTCGTGAAAATACCTAAAAAAATAATTTTCAAAAACCACAATTGAACCATAGTGAAGCCAACACATTGGCGCACGTGCTGATTTTTTTTTTTTTTTTTGGTTTTTTAAAATCATTTTTACGAGTATTTTACTGGATTTTTTTTTCTTCTTACAAGCACGCACTCAATGGAGTTTAACATAAGAATAAGAAATTCGCGATTTTGAAATAGTTTTTAAAAATAGACCCATTCTTACTAATTATTTGTCGTTCTCTCACTCGATCACCATATATCTGTGGTGCACATTCCACTTGAAACCATCAAAATTGAACAGATTTAAGAATGAAAAATAAACTTATTGCGGCGACTGTGTATTTTAAAAATTAACATTTTTTCTTTAACATTGGGTCTATGGGCTCAATAGAAAAAAACGACTCTAGCGCTATTTGTGGATATTTTTCGAAGTAATTTTTGTAATGTAACCTCTTAAAGTCACCCCCCCCCCCCCCCAAAAAAAACCCCCGGTTTTTTTTTTAGTTATGCCATTCTTCCAGCCTAGGAGCGATGTGTGTTTTATAGTCTTTAATAATAATATGTGATTCGTATTTAAAATGCAGATGTGTTTCTTTTTATATTTGTCGTTTTGAAGAAATTCATTTGTGTGGAGAAATGTTAACTGGAAAACAAAAATGTATAATTTTGTTTTGACAATGGATTTTTTGTCGTCCAAATTGACGCATGCATAGACACACACACACGCCCATACTGTCAATGTAATTTTTTTTTAAATTGCAAACATTGCAAACATTTGTACGGAGCCCTATAAAGGACATGCGAGATTTTTTTTAAAAAATCTCGACATGTTGACTTTTAATCTCTTTTATTCGGCCATGTTAATTATGCCATGTTCTGCGCACCATATTCTAATAATTAAATTATTGCTGCTACAGGAGGGCGTTTGCAATAATTTAATTATTAGAGTATGGTGAGCGAAACATAGCTTAATTAACATAGCCGAATAAAAGAGATTAAAAGTCGACATGTCGAGATTTATAAAACGACATGTTGAGAATAAAGTCGACATGTTGAGAATAAAGTCGACATGTTAAGAATAAAGTCGACATGACGAGTATAAAGTCGACATGCCGAGTATAAAGTCGACATGTCGAGTATAAAGTCGACATACCGAGAATAAAGTTGACACGTCGAGTTTTATAAAAAGTCGACATGTCGAGATTAAATGGCGACATGTCGAGATTAAAAGTCGACATGTCCAGATTAAAAGTCGACATGTCGAGATTAAAAGTCGACATGTCCAGATTAAAAGTCGACATGTACAGATTAAAAGTCGACATGTCCAGATTAAAAGTCGACATGTCGAGATTAAAAGTCGACATGTCGAGATTAAAAGTCGACATGTCGAGATTAAAAGTCGACATGTCCAGATTAAAAGTCGACATGTCCAGATTAAATGGCGACATGTCGAAATTAAAAGTCGACATGTCGAGATTAAAAGTCGACATGTCCAGATTAAAAGTCGACATGTCCAGATTAAAAGTCGACATGTCCAGATTAAATGGCGACATGTCGAAATTAAAAGTCGACATGTCGAGATTAAAAGTCGACATGTCGAGATTAAAAGTCGACATGTCCAGATTAAAAGTCGACATGTCCAGATTAAATGGCGACATGTCGAAATTAAAAGTCGACATGTCGAGATTAAAAGGCGACATGTCGAGTTTAAAAGACGACATGTCCAGATTAAAAGTCGACATGTTGAGATTAAAAGTCGACATGTCCCGATTAAAGTCGACATGTCCAGATTAAAAGTCGACATGTCGAGATTAAAAGTCGAGATTAACGTTGACATGTCGAAAATCTCTTATTCGGCGATGTTAATTATGGAATGTTGCCGTGGACCATACTCTAATAATTCAGTTATTGCAAGCGCCCTCTTGTAGTAGCAATAATTTAATTATCAGAGTATGGCGCACACAACTGTGCATAATTAACATGGCCGAATAAAAGAAATTAAAATTCGGCACGTCGAGAATAAAGTCGACATGTTGAGTTTTATAAAAAGTCGACATATCCAGAGTAATGTCGATGTATCGAGATTAAACATTTTTTTTTTGCGAAAGTCCTCTGCAGGGCTCCATACATTTGACACAACAAGCTTTATATATGTTAATATTTTTTTTTGTTAGAATTGCTGACATTTGCTGTCATTCAATTTTTTTTTCCTTCTGTATCGTTATTATAGCAAGAATTATTGTTAAGTCTCTCTTCATTAAGTTGCGATACGCGCGCACGTCGACGACACATCACTTTCAAATTATGCATCATTGCAAGTTGACAATTTGACCCTTTCGTCTCCATCAGTGTTGTTGTTATACAGGGTGTTTTTTATAGTGCAAGTTCTAAACAATAATATCGTCGTTTGTTTGCAAATGTCACACTTTGGCTCACATTGAAGCGCGCATTTCATATATGCGACAGCTGAACAAGTTACATACACCATGCAATTTCACAGTAAGAAATTACACGAATTGTTGTCTCGTTCGTTGCTCGCATTTGTTTTTCTTTCTTCTTAGCAACGACTGTTGAGCAAAAGTGAAAATTCGTTAACAGCGGTTTTTTTTCTAAGCAAGTCATTTGCAAAATATGCAAATTACAATTACATTCACAATTAGTACTCGGCTAGCAGCCAAATAGGCCTATGACAGAGGGACATAAAAGTCCACATGCAGAATTAAGCATTGTCAAGCACATATATAAAAAACAAAATGAATTGTCAATCCCACAAAACAAAATTATCCCCATTCACCACCACTTCCTCAGGAAGAGAGTTTCATTCTTCTTATAACTCTAGGGAAAAAAGACCAATAATATGAATCTGTCCTAGCAAAAATCGCACTAATTTTTCCTAGAGTGGTCAGTCCACAGGCATTTAGAAATCGGGACGAACTTCAGTTGGCTCCGCCCTTGTTATGACGAACGCAACTTCTAATTGGTTGGTTATGTAGTCTGACGTCACATTCTCCGCCCATTCTACGTCGAACCACAACAAACCAATTAGAAGTTGCCGGCCGTCATAAAAAGGGCGGAGCCCACTGAAGTTCGTTCCGATTTCTAAATGCTTGCGGTCAGCCCTTTATGAATATCACTGGACTGTGGTTTAGGACAATCACCCCGTGTAATTTTTCCAAACAATTTCAAACTTAACTCAGCCCTGCGATGTGCCAAACTATGCCATTGTAGCACTGAAAGCATCTCAGTGACACTATCTGTAAAATTATGCCTGCCACAAACAAACCTAGCTGCCTTACGCTGAACCATTTCAACAGAGTGAGTGTGTGTGACAGAGTGAATATAAGTTTTTCTTTGGTTACTTTGCATTTGAGAAGGAATATTAAGAATACTATTGCGAGTGTTTTAGAAACTTAAATTTAATAAATGAATACAGTGTGTGGAGTCTCCACACTGTTAATTTAGTTGACTTTGTTGAGACGATTCAACACGGAGCAGGCAAGGTTTGTTAAATATGGGAAATATGATTACCCAGAGTGAGTCTGACTAAAATTCTCAAAGAACTTGACTGGGACTTGTTGGCAGTTCGTAAGGCTGGTTTCACAGCCTTAATCATTCTTTTAAAAATGTTAGTGAGGTCTTGTCCCGTGCCATCTGCTGGTACACTGTGTAAAGCTGTAGAAATGGCTACGGGTCTAACGACCCGACTTGGTTGTCCACAAACCCTTGGTAGTTTTACCCAAAACTTACCAGTCCTGACTCCGACTTGGGGGCAGGATCGAACTTGTGTTGTCTCGGAAGAACTGTTGGGTGGTGCCAGCCACTGCAGAGTCTCTGTCGCAAAGTCGATGGCTGCAAAGTCGGCGACGCGAGGAGGAACCAAGGTGGAACAAACAGTTCCACCATGCACCGGTGCGAGCTACCGGCCATGAAGGAGGAAGAAGCAGCGGTGTAACAATGTAGAGCTCTTGTTACGGGCTCAGGTTCTAGACTTTCTTGACTTGGGCGGGTACCGCTTTTCGTTAAGAGAGGGATTGTGATATACCACCTGAGTCCAACGGTGCCGGGGTCGTTCTGTCAGATATTTCGTAGATCGTAGCTGTAGCTGAAAAGAATGTTTAAAGACAGGCGAGACAGATGCAGGTTCGTCGATACTTGTTTATTACGGCCAACCATAAAATACATAATAAACAGAGAAGTTACAAAGTGTGGCGTGCTTTCGCCACTGTTCCATTAATGAAGTTATTTCATGTATCGATATCAAAGAATGGACCCAGAATATACGATAACAAGGTCTTTTATACCTAGGGCTTGTGTACACCTTTTTAGGTGTACCCATGCCCTAGGGACCATGCATCGACGGGTATCCATCCGCTGATACCGGAACCAGAATGTGTCTTGTAGCTTTGGGGTCTCCAGAAGGGAAGGAAGGAGCGGAAATCCGCCTCTTACATCCCCAGAGATCCCCAGGCTAGGGGAGGGACGGAAGGGTAAAATACAGGGTGTTACAGCAGTGATTACTCAATGTAATCCCTCCTCTCTGTAGTTTACTTCCCAAAAAAGTGACAAACACAGTGGTAGGAAATAGTAAAAATAATTTAATATCACATGGTGAAAACGACATGTACAGCAGCTGGCTAACTTGGCCAGCAAAACAAATTATACAAACAAGAAAACAAAACCCCAAAAGATGAGGTTGATGACCCGGAGGCCGACCTGGCCTCAAGCAGGTGGTTTGTACCGGATTTCACCAATCTGCTCTGTCCCACTGTCCACTCCTCTGAATAATGGCCAACCTGGCCACTATATACCTCCAGGCACCTCCACCTGGAGAGGGGCAGTGGCACTACCTGACCTCTCACTCATTGAACTCAATGGCGAGCGGCCTCCTGGCCACAACATGGTGTCCACCTGGCTGCCTACTACATGCAGCCTGACAGACTACCATTAGGAATTCGTCTACTTCTTCAAATAACCAGAAGGAGCCAGACCAGGTCGTCACACGAGTGACAGATGACATATGATTTTGGAATATCAGATCATAAGTTGACTAAAAAACTGCAACAAACAACTAAACAATAATTTCCCCGGTCCCAAATAAGAAAAAACTTCCATTAAAAAGCTCGTAAAAAACCTAAAAATAATTTTTAAAAACCATAATTAAACCACAGTGAAGCCAACACATTGGCGCACGTGTTGATTTTTTTCTGGATTTATTATTTTTACGAGTATTTTACTGGATTTTTTTTCTTCTTACAAGCACGCACTCAATGGAGTTTAGAGTAAGAAATTCGCGATTTTCAAATAGTTTTTTTAAAAAATAGAGCCGCACTTACCAATTTTTTTTTGTCATTCTATCACTCGATCAGCATATATTTAAGGTGCACATTGCATTTTGAAAACGTAATACATTGTATTGGACAACTTTAAATATGAAAAATAAACATATTGCCGCGCGACTGTGTATTTTAAGAAAGTAACGTTTTTTTCTTTAACCTCGGGTCTATTGGCTCAATAGAAAAACGATGCTAGCGCTCTTTGCAGGAATTTTCGTGATGGAGCCTCTTAATGGGAGTTCGATTATGTGGACTTTTGATTATCAGAACTATGCTGCTATGCATGTCCGGCATATTAGTACCGATAATCGACGTTCTATTGTATTTTGAATTTGTGTTTCACAGAAGTGTTTTGCCGAACTTCGACAACAATAACTTCCCCCCTCCCTCCCCCCCCCCCCGAAAAAACATGTTTTTCGTAACTTGATATATAGTTCGTAACTTCGTAAGTTAAATTACACAAACTTTTATCTCGTAATATTTGATGAATAATATATCATTATAATTTATAATGATACAAAAAAAAACTTTTATGGTCAACCGTCCGACTAATAAGTTTTCCATATCGTTTCACTATTTTTCAGGTTAGAATGGATATTTTTTACAAGCTTTTAATTAGCCTCGTTATTTATGCTTGGAGCTGTCGCGTGCGTGTTTGTGTAGAGTATATATCGTCGTTTAAGAAGAAGTGATACCATGACAGGCAATTAGAAATCGGGACGAACAGAAGTTGGCTCCGCCCTTTTTATGACGACCGGCAACTTCTAATTGGTTGGTTATGTAGTCTGACGTCACATGCTCGGCCCTTTTCAACGTCGCATCACACAACAAACCAATTAGAAGTTGCCGGTCGTCATAAAAAGGGCGGAGCCAACTTCTGTTCGTCCCGTTTTCTAATTGCCTGTGCTACGCCAACCGCTCTTGTCAAATTTATATTTTGTTAAGTTACGTGGTATCACTTTTTAAACGACGATATATTTTATTTTTATTTTTTTCAAAGTAATTTTTTGAGAATTTGCTTGACATGATCAATAATTCCGGTTTTTTTTTAAAATGTGTGCAAAAGCCGAGCAGCACATCTTCAATTACGAGCATGCAACACTGAACTTGTCGTGTGCATTCTTTTGAAGCAGCAGCAAATGCTACTCTTCCTCTCTCTCTCTCTCTCTGTGTATTTATTTACAATAACCTAACTGGACCAAGGTTATGTGGTCTATGCTATGTTATTGGTGTGCATGGTACACACAGAGACTGATGGTAATTGGAGGTTGATGGGATTTCTTTACGCTCGGTTGCTAGATTTCTTCTTCTTTTATTTCCAGCTCTACGTTTTCTTTTCTTCTCGGTACGAATTTCTTTTCTCTTTCGAATGACCGCCGCCAACCGGCCTCCTCCTCTTCTTCCTCCTCCTCCTCCTCGGTCTCTTGTGTCTCTTAAGCGAAAGTAGAACGAAAAATTCGTTTCGATCTTCAAATCACGCCTTTTGTTAAGAACTTTTTGCCAACCGCTCGCTGCTGCTTATTTATTTTAATTTGTTAACGTTAGGATCCATATACAGGGTGTAAATAAAGTCTCGACTAGAATCCGAATCTTAAAAGGTTTTCGAGTAATTCATGTAAGAATCTTAAATTATTCACCTCTAGAAACTTCTACTTAAAATTATTAAGAAACTGTTGATTGTAAAAATGATGTTTATTTTTTTTAAAAGTACCTTCTTAATTAAAAAAAAAACACTTCAAAAAGAATCGGTATTTGGTAGAAACTTGAAATTTCAGATAGATGCGCCACCAAACAACATGAATCGGAACTAAAACAATAAAAAATATACTCCTCTACTTGAAAAATATCGATATAATAATCGATATAAATATCGACATTTCGATAAAATAATTTTTTGTTTATTTTGCAACTTTTTTCCACATGATGCACTTTTTTATGATTTTTTAATGCCAAAACCTCAAAAACACCAAAAATGTCAGTTACGTGGTATAACTTCTTAATTCAATTCAATTCAACTCAGTACACCTGCAATCAGCTCAAAAGCCATGTGGCAGGAGGATCGCTTCCGAACACAAATGATTGTCATTCAGGTAAAACAAGACATCCTTGTTAAATTGAAATCGTCATCCTAACAACTGGAAGAGAATTCCGTAGTCTAATAACATTCGAGTAGGAAAAAAGACCAAAAATATGCATCAGTTCTAGCCATTAATTCTTTTAAAGTCTTTGTAATGTCCGTGTCTTCCCTTACGAGGATGTACACACAGTAAGTCATTAAGTAGGGCAATATTATTATCTGCCAGTAAACATCCGAAAAGGGCAAGGCTATGGTCATTTCTCAGGCCTGCTAATTATTCCCATTTTAGTTCCTGAAGCATAGAAGATACACTGTCAATATACACGCATCTTCCTTTCACAAATCTTGCAGCCCCTACGCTGTACCATTTCTATTTCGTGCATTAAGTTACTTCTAAATGGGATCCAAATTGAGGAACGATATTCTAATATAAGTCTTACTGAAGCCTCGATAGTTCTTTCATGGGAGTAGCTGTCATGAAAGTTGTGATAGTTTACTCTCTCACGATAGCAACAGTCTACACGTCTTGAAGTAACGTGATAGTTATGTCATGACATGTGTGACGTCTACTTCACAGATATCATTGAGTCAACAACATTGTTGCCTTCTCTCCTTCCAGAAGCCAAATATCCCTACAAAGTGGATATTTTCCTACAAGCGATCACAGAACAACTATTACTATCGCGACAGTACTATATCAACTATCTAGTCCAATGAGATAGTGCTTTCGCGATAGTGACTATCATGTGGTTTTCATGATGACAGTTCTCGCGATAGTTGCTCTCATGACAACTATCATCGTGAATACGGGGCTTTACGGGCCTGTGTTGTCACCTCGCATTACTTTTAATTCACTATTCAAATACACGTATTTCCTATTCATTTCAAAGTACTTTAGATTTAATATTGGAATTATCCCAAGTGCCACGTGGCTCTCGAGGTGATGTGAAAGTTGTATTGAGTTGAATGTGTGTAGAGAATACATGTATTTGATTAAGGAATTATGGAAATGTGAGGTGAAAACATTTGCCACTAAATTGAGGGTGAGACTTTCGTTTTTAGAAATTTAAAATGGCGTTGTTTGGTGACTAATAAAAGTCACTTCATTTTTATGTTTTTTTTATAATTAATTATATATATATATATATATATATATATATATATATATTAATAATATATTAATACAAACAGGACAAAAACCTGTAAGCATGTCAAATTTAAATGAACCGGTTTTTTCTCATGGTCAACTTTATGTTGTGCTGTCCCAATCCAAGTACCCAAATAATAGTAAAATGCTGATAAAAAATGCAAGCGGTCAAGGCAAATTCACACAAAATATCATTTATAATGAAGTATTTAAATAAAAATTTTAGGGCAAATGTACCTTAAATAGAGCCAAATGGCTTTAGGGCAAGTGTATTTAGGGCAAATGTCCCACACCCAAGAAGATACAAAGAAGATACAAATAAATGAAATAATATGTGGCACTCAGGGTCGCCACAAGGTGATATTGGTGATCCGGGGTACCATCGAAATTGCACCAATCGCCGGTTTTTTGTTAGTGAGAGCTTCTATTGGACGTCAATAGAGTTCAAACTAAGTTTACCAAAGTTTTTAACAGGTTTTTTAGGTTAGGATTCGAAAGACGAAAAAAAGCGCGAAAATTCGAGTTTTCGAATCTCGAATATTTTTCAAGATTCGAGGATTCGAATCTCTCATCTCGAGTTTTTCTATTGAGCTCGTAGACCCAATGTTAAAGGGAAAAAAACGGTAATTTTTAAAATACACAGTCGCGGCAATATGGTTTATTTTACATATTTAAAGTTGTACAATTTTGATGGTTCAAAGTGCAATGTGCACTTTAAATATGTTTATCTAGTGATTCTATTTTTTTTTTAAATATTTCAAACTTGCAAATTTTTAACTCTTTATGTTAAACTCCATTGAGTAAGAAAAATAACCATTAAAATGTTTCATAAAAAATACCTAAAAAATAATTTTTTTTAAAAACAGAAGCACACTTTCTAATTTTTTGACGTTCTATCACTAGATAAACATATTTAAAGCGCACATTGCACTTTGAACCATCAAAATTGGACAACTTTAAATATAAAAAATAAACATATTGCCGACACCTGTGTATTTTTTTAAAAATATTAACTTTTTTTTTCGATAAAATTGGGTCTATGAGCTCAATAGAAAAGCGATGCTAGCGCTCTTTGTGGAAATTTTTCGAAGTAATTTTGTAATGTAGCCTCTTAAATATAATAAGGCTATAACTTTTTTTTTCCCCCTGAACAATTTAATATTTTTCGCCAAAATGGATCGACACTTTTCTACAGACAATTAGAAATCGGGACGAACAGAAGTTGGCCCCGCCCTTTTATGACGACCGGCATCTTCTAATTGGTTGGTTATGTAGTCTGACGTCACATGCTCCGCCCTTTTCAACGTCGAATCACACAACAAACCAATTAGAAGTTGCCGGTCGTCATAAAAAGGGCGGAGACAACTTCTGTTTGTCCCGATTTCTAATTGCCTGTCACTTTTCTATGCCGACACACAGCCAAATGTACATGTTGTTAGCAATGAAAGAAAGAATAAGTAGTTTGTGGCGGCGTCTCTTTCTTTTCTTTCTTTGCATTTTTCTTAATTTCTATTCTGCGCTTGCGCGTCTCTTCTTTTATCGGTCTGTTTCGCTTTTCAAGTTAAAATTGATTATTGACCATTTATCATCTAGTAAATTTGTTGTAGGTGTCAGACTGAATACATTATACGCGTTGGACACATTGTACGTGTATTTTTCTCTTATAAACTGCTGGCCTTTTTGTTGCTCAATTGAATCGTAGGCTGGCTACTAAATATACAGAGTGTTTCAGAACGAACGCCAACAAGTATATGGAAGTGTGGTGCAGCTAGGCTTGCCACCTTTTCCTCTTTTGTGGAGGACAGTCCTCCATTCGGAAGAAATGTCCTCCGGCCAGGACCGTCCTCCACGAAGGCAAACATGTCCTCCACACAATAAATTTTGATAAAAACTTAAATACGTTCGTGGAGGACGGTCATGGCCGGAGGACATTTCTTCCGAATGGGGGACACAGGCAATTAGAAATCGGGACATACGGAAGTTGGCTCCGCCCTTTTTTATGACGACCGGCAACTTCTAATTGGTTTGTTGTATGGTTCGACGTTGAAAACTGCGGAGCATGTGACGTTAGACTACATAACCAACCAATTAGAAGTTGCCAGTCGTCATAAAAAGGGCGGAGCCAACTTCTGTATGTCCCGATTTCTAATTGCCTATATGAGGGACTGTGTCCTCCACAGGTGGCAAGCCTAGGTGCAGGTAAATTGTTAAAAATAACATCTCTCGAGAGAACAAAAATCAAGGGACACTTGAATGACAGGTATGTAAAGACAGGGAGATACAGTCGTTTGCCCCGCCCTTTTATGAGCGTCAAACCAAATATCAACCAATAGAAAATTGAAACGGCCGGGGCATGTGACGTCAGACCACATAACAAACCAATTAGAAGTTGCCGGTCCTCATAAAAGGGGCGGGGAAATTAAACGACGGTATCTTACTGTCTTCTTCGAAAATTAATTAAAACGAACCCTGAATGAGATCGAACTGAATTGATAAAAAAGGAATAATATACAAATGGAATTTCATAGAAACTGAATAATAGCACAGAAACTGAACAAAAGCGAAATCTGGACAAAAGATCGAAAAATTCGAACACATTTTGAAGAACACTGAAACAGAACAATCGCGAATCTGAATTGAGGAGAATCTGAATAACACAGAATATGATTAACATAGAAAGTGAACAACATCCAATCTGAAGAACTTGGAAACAGGAATTTCAAATCAGGTCGGGGTGTGTGACAGACTAGTGAGGGGTCCAATATTCAGTTTCGGTGCTATTCAGATTCGGGATTATTCAGTTTCTGCTTTTATTCACTTTCGATGCAATTCCGTTTCCATGGTGTTCAGGAACGCCCTTTAATCATAATTTAAATTTCGTTTATTTGTTCAATTTCGACGTTTATTCAGTTTCGAGGTTGTTCATTTTCGATGTTATTCAAATTCGCCGTTATTCAGAATCTGTGCAGCAGTCGATTTTTATTCCGATTCGACCTCATTCATTCTCCTTGTTCTTCAGTGTCTCCAGTGAAGGGTGCATTTCGAAAACGTTGTAAATGCCAAAATTTAAATTTTTCAGAAGATAGAAAAAAAAAAACTTTTCTTCTAAACCAATTACATTAAGCTGCTTTCAATAAACGTTGTTTCAGCAATGTGACACGGATGACACTAGCGTTGTTAAAGACTTTTATCGCTAAATATCCAAGTTAATAAAAATATAATTAGCGTCTTAATTAAAATATAAAAGGGGTACGTCATGAATAAGAAATGAAAATTAATTTACTTTGATAATCTGTCGTATTCCGATTAAACGCACACAAGAGGAGTAAAAGCCTGACTCAGTAGCCCCTACAACTGTGCTTCTCTGATACATCTATTTTTCCGTTTGGTCGCCCGCCAAAAAAAAAAAAGTCGACACGTCGAGATTAAAGTTGACATGTCCACTTTTTCCATATTTTCGAGATGTCAACTTTAATCTCGACGTGTCGACTTTAACCTCGACATGTCGACTTTAATCTCGACATGTCGACTTTAATCTCGACATGTCGACTTTAATCTCGACATGTCCACTTTTTCCATATTTTCGACATGTCGAGATTAAAGTCGACACGTCGAGGTTAAAGTCGACACGTCGAGATTAAAGTCGACAAGTCGAGAATAAAGTCGACAAGTCGAGAATAAAGTCGACACGTCGAGATTAAAGTCGACAAGTCGAGAATAAAGTCGACACGTCGAGAATAAAGTCGACGCCTCGAGAATAAAGTCGACACGTCGAGAATAAAGTCGACACGTCGAGATTTAAAAAAAAAAATTCTTGCATGTCCTTTATAGACCTCCGTAGGGCTACGTAGTTTTTAGACGAAACTTAAAATACGAAAAAAAAAAATAATCTGGAAGTATTTCGGCAACAAGAGTACAAGAGTCGAGAAAAAGGATTATCACGATAATAAGATTAAAACTAAAATCGTTTAGATGAGAGTTTTTAGAAAGAGAGAAAAAAACAAAACAAAGATTTAACAATTTTCATCAAATTTTATACGAAGGACAAAAACTAGTTTTAGAAATATTCATAAACCGTTTTTTTGTCATTCTTTAAAGATATTATTATTAATATTATTATTATGGAAATGCTTTCGAAAACTTCACTAGTTTCTAACAAATTTATTTTTATTTAGATTTTTTTCTTCTGAAAACTACTACACTTCTAGCCTCTCTATCTACCTACACAAGGGCATTACAGTATATAGTGCACATAATAGACTTAATTGTATACGTGTATAATATACATTAGAAATAATGTACATTAGCACACAAAAAAACATGTCTGGGATGTAGACGCACTTGTCGTTTTGTAATAGTTTTATAATTATAGCTTTACTAGACTTAAGTAGACTAACTCGTAAGCCACTGTCAAAAGATTGCCTCATGTGTAATAGCTTTGGTTTTAGAACTTATTTTTTGCCCAATAAAATTGGGAAGCTTTTTTTCTTTCATTTTGTGCTCAAATGCACCTCTTAGTCCAGGGCCACGTTTGCATTCTGGTTGCGGTGAACAAAACATTTAGAGTATTTGGTTTAGGTGTAGTTGTTTAGGTGAAAGTGTATTAAAATAACTTCCTTTAGGTTAAGTTTCATTAGGCGAAAATATTTAGGTGTTACTGTCTTTTAGGTGAAAAAAAACATTTAGAGTTTTTGGTTTAGGTGTAATTGTTTAGGTGAAAATGTATTGTTTAGGTGAAAATGTATTAAAATAACTTCCTTTAGGTTAAGTTTCATTAGGTGCAGGGGCGTAGCTAGGCAACCGGCAAGACCCGCAACTGTGCGGGGGGGGGGGGGGGGTGAACGAAAGTGCGAAAGAACGAAAGAACGAAATGAAAGTTATGTATTTTCAATAATTTGAATTTGAATTTGAAAAATTACTCTGCAAGCAGCCATAAAGGCCTATGGCAGAGGGACAAGAGTCCAAGTGCAGCTGAATATATTAATCGAGTGATTCCGAATCGCTCCCTTAATTTATTCAGTTAATTTTGAAAATAAATCGACTTTTCATTTAATATTTACTTTTAAAAACTACATACTTGCACCAGTCAATCTGCATATATAGAGATCAGTGGGCACGGTGGAACAACGGTAGGAATAGTCGGAAAAATAGTAGGAACAGTTGGAAGGTTAGGTTTAGTTAAATTAAGCTTGTTGCAGGGTGGTTGGGGGCGCATCCTCCAGTTTTTAAAGAATTTTTAAATCAAATTATAGTCCATTGTTCGACTGTTCCCTTTTTTGATTAACGTGAAGAACGGTCGGTCGGAACAATGGACGAATTTGTTTTAATAATTCTTTAAAAATGAGGGGGGGGGGGGGGAGCTGCGTCCCCCAGACCCCCTGCAACAAGCTTAATTTTCTAACATTACCTAACTTTCCGACGGTTCCTACTGTTGTTCAGACCCGTTTAAAATAGTACCCCACCCAGTATGAGGGCTATGTGAAGTTTTAAGTGGCCGGGGGGCGCAATGAAGCCTAGCTACGCCACTGATTAGGTGAAAAGGTTTAGGTGTTACTGTCTTTTAGGTGAAAAAAAACATTTAGAGTATTTGGATTAGGTGTAATTGTTTATGTGAACTGCCTTGATACCGACAGATGTGTAGACTTCGGACAATCAAATTTGAACATTTGAGAACACCTTTCGTGTTTTCTGTTGAACATTTTTTTACATTATATATTATTTATGTAGTTTATTTGACTTGTTTGTTCTTGTTTGTTCCGAAGACGATGTATTTGCCTGCAGGGCATTATGTACATAGTATATTATACCAGAACACGAGTAACCAAATAGACAAAGATCTCTAACTATTGGAAAGGGATTTATACCGCGGATGTTTATGGGAACATACAGTAAACGGTGTCTTATTGTATGGGGGGGGGGAGTATTGGCTCGTGGCTCGAATTTTATATTTCTTGAATGCACAAACATTCTGAAATCTGAGAAAGATGCTCAGTCAATAAAGCCTACTGCAAAATTTACCTCTTTTTTTTTTTTTTGCTATGTTTGCAAAAGAGTATTTGATATTTCTTGTTTGCAAAACTTTGGTGTTCACAAACAACACAAAGGGGGTGCACTTGAGAACCGAACAAGACAAAAGGGTGCACTTGAGAACCGTGTGTGAAAACCTATAAATAAACGTTGTTTCAGCTTGGAATCATCCTCCGTGCGTACATATGCGCACACGTGCGTACACATGCGTGTGCTCATGTGCGTACACATGTAACAATGAAAGAAAATTGGTTATTTGATATATGAAAGCATATATTAAAGCAATGGAAGTCTATAGGCTTCCTTGAATCCCTTGTTAGAAATAGAACCGCACTTATCAATTTTTTGTAGTTCTATCACTCGATCAGCATCTATTTAAGGTACATTGCACTTTGAATACTTAATAATGGAAAACTTTAAATATGAAAAATAAACATATTGCCGCCTCGACTGTGCATTTTAAAAATTAACAGTTTTTCTTTAACATTGGATCTATGGACTCAATAGAAAATCGATGCTAGCGCTCTTTGCGGAGATTTTGTGATGTAATTTAGTGATGTGTAGCCGCTTAAAGTGTTTTTTTGTTGTTGTTGTTGCGATTCTAGTTTTTTATAGTATGTTTTCTATTTTATTTTGTTTTTTTCATTAACATTTTTCAGTCTAGCCGAGTCATAATGAGAGACTAGAATTACCTAATTTAGGAAATTTTGTTGGGTCGTATTTCTCTAGTTATATATTTTTTTAAGTAGGCCATTATAACCTCCTTGTTAGGTGTCATTTTTGCGAGGCTTTTTTTATTATTTTTTATTATGAATTATTATAATTTACGTGTTTTATCTACTGTCGTAAATTCTGCTAACTTTTAAGTGTTTGCTCTCTGATTGTTATATATATATTTTTTTATTAATTTCTAGTTTTATGCAATATCAAGCAAACGTTTCTCAATCTGTGGCTCAAGTGCCAACTGTGAAGTAATCATCATCTTTATCATCATCATTATTAGAGTAACTGCAATTATGATTTTTCTAACCAAAAAAGGCCTTTTAGAGGCTAGATGTGTGGTTTTCTATGAGTTGTCAACTAAGAGTTCTAGCCTCAAACTAAGTGTTTTTCTAATTGAAAGAAAAAGTCATATTGGTTGGTTGATATAAACGAGATTGATTGTTTACTTTACAATTGGCCTCCTTGAGCCAAAGATTGAGAATAACCTTTTATTTTTATATTGCATAAAAATCCGAGCCCTATTAATTTCATCTCTGGGAATGGTTGGTAATATTATTAAAAAATCTGTCAAATTTCATGATGGAAAAAGGCTGTTAATTCTAACATGTGTTAATGTCTAATAATCCTTTTATTTGTATCCAGTGATTCTTTTGTGTTTCTGTTTTGTAAAATAATTTATATATTTCTTTTTTGTGGTCAATTGGTTGCCAATTGTAGCTATAGACATGTGGGAGAGGGTGGGGGGGGGAGGCTGCAGTTCGCTTGTAATTTGTGGTACCGTGTAAGGGTTTTTTGTAATGCAACCACCATAACAATAATCGCATAATTTGGTGGTGTCGTCAAAAGATGATGGCTTGTTATCGAGTCTCATATACTAGAAAAGATGATGTTTTCGTCTAAATTGCGAGAATCGGGATTCGTGCAGATGGAGATCGTAATATGCTAATGAGATTTATGGAAGGATGAGGACTGAGGGGTGCTTCAAAAACATGTGGGCTTTATTTCTAAACCGATTAAGGGTCGTATTCTTAAGAGAGGCTACATCACAAAATGACTGCGAAAAATCTCCGCAAAGAGTGCTAACATCGTTTTTTTCTATTCAGCCCAATAGACCCAATGTTAAAGGAAAAATGTTAATTTTTAAAATACACAGTCGCAGCAATATGGTTTATTTTTCATATTTAAAGCTGTCCAATATTAGGTTTTCAAAGTGCAATGTGCTCCTCATCGAGTGATAGAATGACAAAAAATTGGTAAGTGCGGTTATATTTTTCAAAACTATTTCAAAATCGCGAATTTCTAACTGTTGTGTTACACTCCATTGAGTACGCACTCTAAGCAACAACAAAAACCCATTAAAGTGCTCGTAAAATTACATTAAAATAATTCAAAGGATTCAAAAAACCCTATAGACCTCCATTGCTTTAATATATGCTTTTATATATCAAATAACCAACCTTTTTTCATTGTTACATGTGTGCGCATGAGTACGCACATGAACACAAGTGCGCGTATGCGTACGCACATGTACGCACGTGCACGCATGCGTACGCACATGTACGCACTTGCGCGCATACGTACACAAATGTACGCACTTGTGCGCATGCATACGCACATGTATGCGCTTGTGTGCATGCGTACGCACATTTCAAAGTAATTTTGTGATGTAGCCTCTTAACTTACATGTAAATGTTACAGCTGATAGAGGAGAAGCATAAGATGGTACAACGTCACTAGCATAGCTGGGGGGGAGGGCGGTCCACTCCGGTCGGCACTTTGGGGGGGGGGGCACCAACGAAAAGAGAAGTTTTGTTTTCTGTCGGGATAGTAGAAGGACCTTTATAAAAAAATTTTAAGATGGCCCAAGAAGAAATTATAAAAAAATGTTCCGCTCGCTGCGCACTGTGCGTGCCGTATGTATTCAGCAATCCAGCATTATGCTTTTAAGTCCGATACTGGTTTATTTACTAATTTCATAATTAATATAAAATTGTATTGTATTCTCTGGATATCGATAATATCGTTTGACTCCTCCCAGACCTGAATCCTGGTTGTGCCACTGAAGTGTATCGTGTTGTGTTTTTCGTGAGGGAGTCGTGGCAAACAAACCAATTGGAAGTTACCGGTCGTCATAAAAAGGGCGGAGCCAACTTCTGTTTGTCCCGTTTTCTAATTGCCTGTTTCGATAGTTTGACTATCGCGATAGTAGTCCTATTCATATTGCTATCGGAACATCACTAACGTTCATAGAAAACATTTCAAGCAAAAGGAAGCCATAAAGATAGTTATGTCTCTAAGATGCCTTCCTATACAGGCAATTAGAAATCGGGAGAAACAGAAGTTGGCTCCGCCCTTTTCATGACGACCAGCAACTTTTAATTGGTTAGTTATGTAGTCTGACGTCACAGGCTCCGCCCTTTTCAACGTCGAACCATGCAACAAACCAATTAGAAGTTACCGTTCGTCATAAAAAGGGCGGAGCCAACTTCTGTTTGTCCCGATTTCTAATTGCCTGTCCTTCCTATATTGGTTTTTAAAATGTAATTTCCACGTGGCAGAAGAAGAAAAAAAAATACAATTTCACGTGTTTGTTTTTTCTGTCCACTTTTAGCCTAATTAATAAAATTAATTATTCAAATTAGACAATTTTCTTTTTCCAGTCGATTTTTTTTTCTTCTTCCGCATGTTTGATCTTAGCCTAAAGTTCTTTTATGTTTACAGATTATTATTTAAAAAAATGGTTTACATAATTTAATAATATCAGTGCCTTTAGTCAATTAATTTACTAATCTTAATTTGTAGCAAAGTTTCATTTTTCATTTAAACTTATAAAACAAAAACTGTGCAGGTTTTTTGTAACCCAAGAAGCAACAAATCTCATCTGCATTTTGATTAAATGGGCCTGTGGCCAGATGCTTGTCCATTTGCTTTCATTAATTTCTAGTGCTGATGTGCGCGCAACTGAACTCAGCTCGGTTTCTTTTTTTTTTTAGTTAAGAGGCTACATCACAAAATTGCTTCGAAAAATCGCCGCAAAGAGCGCTAGCATCGTTTTTTCTATGGAGCTCATAGATCCAATGTTAAAGAAAAAATGTTAATTTTTAAAATACACAGTGGCGGCGGCAATATGTTTATTTTTCATATTTAAAGTTGTCCAATATTAAGTTTTTAAAGTGCAATGTGCACCTTAAATATATGCTTATCGAGTGATGTAATGACAAAAAATTGGTAATTGCGGTAATTTCAAAATTGCGAATTTCTAACTCTTATGTTAAAAAACTCCGTTGAGTACGCGCGCTCGTAAGCAAAAAATATCCAATAACATGCTCGTAAAAAATACCTAAAAATAATTAAAAAAAAAACACAAACCACAGTGAAGCCAACACATTGGAGCACGTGCTCATTTTTTCTGCTTTTTAAAAATTATCTTACGTATCTTTACGAGCATTTTAATGGATGTTTTTTTTCTTATTTGTGCGTACTCAATGGAGTTTAACATAAAAGTTAAAAAATCGCGATTTTGAAATATTTTTTTAAAAAATAGAACCACACTTACAAATTTTTTGTCATTCTATCACTCGATCAGCATATATTTATGGTGCACATTGCACTTTGAAAACGTAATATTGGAAAACTTTAAATATGAAAAATAAACATATTGCCGCGACTGTTTATTTTAAAAATTAACATTTTTTCTTAACATTCATTTACGGTCTATGGGTTCATTATAAAAACGATGCTAGCGCTCTTTGTGGATGTAGCCTCTTAAGTAACTAAAAATCTAATAATTATTTCATTTTTCTGATTGCACACTTTTTTCATTTTCCAAGCGCACAACTTTGAAATTGGAAGTGCACAATCTGTGTCCAAAATGCACACTGAAATAAGTCCTGTTATTTATTTTGTACGCAAAAAAAGGTGTTTCGTATTATATACAATTGTAAAAACGGCGAATTGTATTTTTTTACGTTTATTGTTGAATTTTATCGAGAATTTGCTGCTCTGAATACAAAAAATATTTTATGGCCATTTTATGCAATATATATTGGTTTTTTATATTCAAGAGAAATAACAAAAAAAAAAGACACGTTTCTTAAAGCGCGGCGCGGGTTTCTTTTTTTTTACAATAAAACTATATGTAATGGGCATGTGTAAAAGGCATGTTTTTTTATTTTGTTGTCAGTCATCATTTCCGCTTTTTGTGTGTTTCTTTCTCTTTTTTTTATTTAAGGAAGTTTGCTCAAATAACCGAGATTGTTTCGTTTCGATTTATGAGGTAAAACACCAAAAAAAAATGAGAGAGAGAGGCAAAAGTAGCACAGACAGGAAGTAGATGAATGACAGAAAAAATGTCTGCCATGATTTCTGGCATGCGAATGGGGGCTATAAATGAATTTTTAGGTGATTTTTTCTTTTTTTTTTAGAATATAATTTCTTAGTTGCCAGGAGATAATATTTTTTTTTCTTGGATCAATCAGAATTCGTGGAGAGAATTGAGATTGCCTATTACAAGCTGGAAGTTAGTTACAGACAGTTTCCGGTTTCTTGAGCTTATATTTCTTAGTGCTCTCATGATTGCAAGCAACTTTTTTAAGGTTGTTTTTGACACTAGCGGTCAAGCGACGATCACGCGCTCTCGGGACACTCGCACTCATGGCATGCTCTAATAAAGCCACACGCATGCTCTTGTGATACCCTGTATTTTACTCTCTTGTGTAAATAATAGCATTTGGGGTCTCTGCGCCCCAATTTTTCCGTTTCGACTTTTCCTCTTAACTTAAGTGAACTCTAAAGAATAATCAACATCTTTGTTCTGGAATTGGCGGATGGATACGTATCAAGGCACGGTCCTTTGACATTGGTGTACCGTGTAGGTCAAGCATGTCAAACCCAAAAGGCTGAAGGCCGCCTTATACTTCATTGTTTTTATTCCATTCCGTTCTGTCCGTTCAGTTCATTCAGTTCATGTCAAAGGAAAGCTCATATACTATCAATGACTAAACTGAACAGCATGAACAACTGACCAATAAGAAACACATAGGGCAAATCTTAGGGAAAAATAGGATAGGGAAACTGGCAAAATAATTATTTAATAAAATAAGGGAAACTGGCATCACAGGTCTCCATCCCATGATAGGAAGTGGACAATAAACAGGATAAGGTGTGGCTTATGACGTCCTACGTTATTCTGATTGGCTACCATGAACAGATTTCCTGCCAAAGTTCAGCAAAGTTCTATCCATTCTGTTCATTCCTTTTATGCCAACGGAATGGACATTTGAACTGCTTTTTTAACGGATGGAAACGGAACAGACTGAACAGAAAAGAATGAAGTATAAGGCGGCCTTAACACGGGCCAAATAAACAAGGTCTAAGTTTATGTGGGCTGCAAAGAAACAAAAAGTACAGTTTAAAAAGAACAAGGACAATAGATTGTTACTTTAGAAATGTAATAACGGCAGCACAAAATGAGAATTATTATATATTTCAAAATTGACAAAAAGTATTAAGTGGATTAATATATAATGTAAAATTAGAAATTTTAAAAATTATGCTACCAAATTTTTATTAAACCTTTTGATACATTAAGTTATCTTGGCTGGGCCACACAAATATTCGTTGTGGGCCACATGCGACCCGCGGGCCGCGAGTTTGACATGCTTGGTGTTGGTGCACACAAGCCCAAGGTATAAAGGCCCGTCTCTCGATTACTTCTGTGTCCATTCTTTGATTCACGAAACATGTTATAATTCGTTAATGGTTAAGTGGCTAAGCAACACCATATTATTTCAATGGTTACAATGGTTGATTTACATTAAATAAGTACTGTATATCATTCAACCTGCATTCGTCTCACCTGTTTATTTTATTCTCTTCTCTTCTCCAAAATTGCGAATTTAATGAATACCTCGAGAACAGTCATCAGCACCAAGTTGGAATCAAAGCTACTGCATCACATGCTTTCTAAAAAAAAAGGTGGTTCCCGTCCTAAACGAAAAGAGCCTAGACCTGAGTCCCGTAACAGGAGCTCTACACTATTAAACTCTCGACTGAGCCTAGATTTTAGTATTCTGACAGATTTTTGTTGGGCCTGAACGGGATGAATTGCTCTGACAAACGCATTATGAGTGCTTGTGAGCATGTGTGGTGTTCACCTTAATGTGAACACTCATAGAGATCCATTTTTAAAATTTTAACCGTAGTGCGAGCGCTGTGTGAGGAGCGTGAGCAATCCTGTAGTGTGAAACAACCTTTATTTAAGTCACTGTTTGTAACTATACAGTCACAACGACTGCAACGGGTCACTTTACAGTAAGGTTGGGGTAGGCCTGGTTCATACGATGACATAATATTGCACAAGTAATGCAAGTCCCCCCCCCCCCGACGCAATGCAACAAGCTTAATTTAGCGTAACACCATTTAATCACCGATATAAAAAAGTATAGTGTTCCTCCAATTCTATACGCATTCTATTTCGGGGTTTACCCTAGAATGTTCATCCTTTCATCCAGACCCGACTTAATATGTCGTCCAGACGAGACAAGGCTCTGTAGAAAGGAACACAGAATTTTTTTTAAAATTTCTGTTTCCATTTTTAGTGGGTTTTCAGCATGTGTGATTTCTTCCCTATGAAAACCTGTTTTATTTTCTAATTTTAGTAACAAATTACATAAGGATATATACATTATACACTGGTAGGACAATAAGGAAATCCTCAATGAGGAAGGCCTCAGGGCTGATGCATTTGTTTGGGGACACAACTCGTAAAATGCGTCATTTGAATCAACAATAGGATTAGGCCATTAATTGTATTAGTTGTGGCTGGATCTTTACTGGTAGTAGGTTAAGGCCTTCATTAGAGCTCAACGAACTTGTCCCTGAAAAATATTTTTTGAAATATAAATCTGAGTTTACGGAGGACTGCAGAGGACTTTTGCTCATAAAAATACCAAAAAAAAAATTTTAAAAAACCAGAAAAAAAATCAGCACGTGTGCCAAAGTGTTGGCTTTACTGTGTTTAACGTATTTTTACGAGCATTTTAATGGTTGTTTTTTTTTTCTTACGAGCGCGTACTCAATGGAGTTTAACATAAAGAGTTAGAAATTCGCGATTTTGAAATACTTTTTAAAAATAGAACTACACTTACTTATTTTTTTTCATTCTATCACTCGATCAGCATATATTTAAGGTGCACATTGCACTTTGAAAACTTAATATTGGACAACTTTAAATAGGAAAAATAAACATATTGCCGCGGCTGTGTATTTTAAAAATTAACGTTTTTTCTTTAACATTGGGGTCTAGGGACTCAATAGAAAAACGATGCTAGCGCTCTTTGTGGAGATTTTTCGAAGTAATTTTTCTGATATAGCCTCCCTCTTCAGATGGAAATCTTTTTTTTTATTTTTTGCCAATTAACCCTGATAATAACTGTATTGACAACAATAAATGTTGATCGGTCTCACTGAAACCTTTTAGACTTTGAAACCCTCTTTAATTTCGTTCTCTTATGTATCGTGGCTGAAATCCATTTTTCTTTATGTATTGATGATTGGGATTGCTGTAGATTGATTATCTAATTTCCTGTCTTGAGGGAGGTGGACAAACTTTAATTGGATCACCTTTGCGCGCGCGCGTGGCTGAAAATCATTAGAATTTCGCAAAACGAATCCTCTTTCGGGAAAGGTTTTTCTTCTCTGTTTAGACATTTTTTTTGTTTACTCTGGAAGATTATGTCACAACCAATTACTTTTGTTGACAATCTAGTTTTGAGTTAATGTTTAGTCGACACATTTCTTTAAATAGATTTTCAGCTAGCTAAATTTATCTTTTTTTATTTTCATCCAAACTTTCCATTTCCATTGAAGAAAAGAAATGCTTACGTACTGAGGGGGGAGGCGTTAATTTTTCCGGAAAGTTTTTGTCGTTGTTGTTGTTGTTGAGGTAAACAAGCAGAAATGCAGAACTTTTATAAATGTGCTTAAAGTGCAAATTTAAATTGAAGCCATGGCTGCTGGAACAACGTTGTATCTGACAATGTTTAAAATTTTTGGAACTTTTTCTTATACCTTGTACGCACATGAGTTAAATGAATTCAAATTAAATGTGTTGAGGTGAATTATACAGAATCCAGTTAAGGACATGAACCAAATAAAAATTGACTTTAATATTAATATTTTAAATTGAAATACCAAAACAATATTTTTGTCAATAGTTTATATATTTATATTTAAGTATTAACTCAATATTTTCAGATTTTTAACTGAATAAATTGAATTCACCATGTTGTTTGTTTGCCCTTTACAGGCCTCTGCAGAACACGTTTATTATTTAAATGCGTTTAAATTATCAGGTGTGTACTAGGTATTACTCAACGGAGTTTAAAAATTAATGGAGCTTAAAAATTCGCGATTTTGAACTATTTAAAAAAAATAGAACCGCATTTATCAATTTTTTGTCGTTCTAGCACTAGATGAATATGCACTTAAAGTGCATATTCCACTTTGAACCATCAAAATAGGACAACTTTAAATGTGAAAAATAAACATATTGCCGCCACCTGTGTTTTTTTTTTTAAATTAACGGCTGTATTGCATGGTATTGCATGGCTCAATATAAAAACGATGCTAGCGCTCTTTATGGAGATTTTTCGAAGTAATTTTGTGGTGTAGTCTCTTAAGAGGCTACATCACAAACTAGTGTTTGACCTTATCCGAGCTGATCATAGTCCACATTAAGGCCTTGCTAGACCTCAATGAAACCTCAGAAATGATAATTTTTGGAAGTTTTTTCTTCCGAAAACTGCGGTTTCAGAGAGTGAAAAATTTGAGTAATCTGAAATACTGTTTTTAACAGTATTTTAGAGTAGTACTCAGAAATGAAAAAAACTGATATACAATTGGGAATCTACGGAAATGTAACACAGGCGAGTGTGCTCAACAAGATGCAGTCGTTTGCCCGCGCCCTTTATGAGCGTCAGACCAAATATCAACCAATTAGAAGTTGCCGTTCTGAATAAAAGGGCGGGGCAAACGACTGCAACTTGCTGAGCACGCTTGCCTGTAATGCATTGCCTGTTATGTAGGAACAGACTAATTATAGGTAGTGCACTCGGTGACGTACACTTCAGAACTGTAGATCACTCAGTGATCTACACTTCAGAACTATTTTATATTGGTGATTAGGTGGAGTTACATTAAATTAAGCTTGTTGCAGGGGTTCTGAGGGTACAGCCCCAGTATGTAAAAGTATAGATCACTGAGTGACCCACAGTTTTTCTCCAAATAGTTATCCGAAGTCAATTTTAATAAGTAAATTCTATTGTTGAGTTGTTGTTTTTTCTTCTTCAAAAAAGCAACAACAATAATTTTAGACTATTTGTGGCACACTTTGTATCGGGTATACTTCTTTTTTTTATTTGTAAACAACCTGTCATAAGCACAGTTTTGCTTTTAGTAGCAATTTATTTGCTGAACTGCATAAATAGTTGGGTTATATCATGCATTTAAAATGATACATACACATGTGTATGTATATCTAAGAAAATAGTGGATTAGATGTAATATATAGATAGATAGATAGATTGAGTGATCGTGAAAAAATAGCTTATATAGGACGCGCCATACATCTGATGGTTACATTCCATTGGGAACATTTCTCGTTTCTATGGAAACTGTCCATTTTCTGATTATATTATTTGCTTTGTGTGGCACATTCTCGTATGTATATATATATATATATATATATATATATATATATTATATATATATATATATATATATATATACATATATATATATATATATGTATATATATATATATATATATATATATATATATATATATATATATATATATATGTGGTTTTGCTATCTTTTTTTTCCTACATACGTGTAGACGCCTATCTACCTCTTTAGAATATTTTCTTCTTCTCTTGTTGTTAGTAATGGATCATTTAATGATGTTTCTGCTGGATCCCACATACGAGTGTTTGTTTTCGCCCGCCATGTAGATGTGTATATACTGTGGAATCAGTCAATCTGAAGATTGCCTAGGCAATCTGCAAAACCACCAAACTGACAGTGCATCTGCCAAACTAAAAACTTTTTAGGTGTTGAATTTTGGAGATTCACTAGCAGGTTGGTTATTTTGCCGATTGCCTAGGCAACCTGCAGATTGACTGATTCTGCAGATGGACAGCAACATATTTATATATATATATATATATATACATATATATATATATATATATATATATATATATATATATATATATATATATATATATATATATATATATATATATATATATATATATATATATATATATATATATATATATATATATATATACACACACACACACACCGTGAGTCAGGAAATCTGGCACCCTTTTTAAACATTTAATAATTCGGTCAAAAATCATCCGATTATTATGAAATTTGGCACAACTGTAGATGAAATGTTAACTAACATTTTGCCTATTTCAATTTGTGTTCAAAATGTTCACCGCCAGCTGCAACACACGCGTTTAGTCGTTCTGCTTATTGGTAGGTCGAGCAACATTGAAAACTTTTTCATCTGTGAAAAATATGAAGCTCACTTTGTGTTCTGGGAAACGACGCAAAAGTTGTTTGCAACGTGAAAGACGAGAGACTTTGTTACTTTCAGTTAATTCCGTTGCCCGATGTTTTTTGAAACATTTTAAGTTGAGTTCCTTTTTGATTATTCTGGACACAGAACTTTGTTATTAACTGAATAAATTGAATTCGATATATTGTTTGTTTGTCCTTCACGGGGCTCTGTAGAACACGTTTATTATTTAAATGCATTAAAATCATCAGGTGTGTACTAGGTATAACTATAATAGTTTTTGAGTTAACACTAGTAAAAAACTCAAGCCTCGTGTTATCTCAAAAAGGCCCTGTATATACAGTATATATACTGTACTTATGTTACCAGCAATGTGTGACTTGCAGGCATTGTATATAATGCCTAGGAAATCTACGGAATGCATGACGTTTTTAGGCAAAGTATAAAATGTCTTGTGTTATTTTTACATGCAATATACTTTCTTTAGGCATTGTATATAATATCTTGACATTATACAAAATGACATGTAATGTTTAGGCAAAGTATAGAAAGAGAGCCATGAAGGTTAGGTTAGACCTAGAACACACATGATAATTTAAATGTGTTTAAATAATAAATTTGTTCTACAGAGCCCTATGAAGGACAAACAAACAATATGTCGAATTCAATTTATTCAGTTAATAATCTGAAAATATTGAGTTAATACTTAAATATAATCTATAAACTATTTGACAAAATATTGATTTAGTATTTCAATTTAAAATATTAATAATAAAGTCAATTTTTATTTGGGTTCATGTCCTTAATTGGATTTCGTATAATTCACCTAAACACATTTAATTTGAATTCATTTAACTCATGTGTGTGTACAAGGTATTAGGTGACAATAAAAACGTCATTGGCGGAAGTATTTTATACTTTGCCGGTTCGCCTTTTGGCATTGCATAGAATGCCTACAAAATGTGTGAAATATTAAGCGTTTCATACTATATATGACGCCCCATTTACAGCCGTCTATACATTTGCTAGGCATTATATACAATGCCTGCATTTCACACATTGCCTTTAACATATATATTTGAATTTGAGAAAAAAAAATACTCTGCAAGCAGCCAAGAAGGCCTTTGGCAGAGGGACGAAAGTCCAATTGCAGCATGTGAATTGCATTGTCAAAACCCAATTATATAAACCCATTAATTGTTATTGCAATGTGTTCTGGTGCAGCTGAAATAAGGCATTGTAAGAAAATTAAGAACCCCATAATACAAGATTATGTTATAGAAAGGTGAAAAATCAAGTCATTCTACAAATTTACTACCAGTTAGTCAATGTGCAGCATAACCACTTCGATAGTAACAATTATTCATTTCACCATGTTATAAATAAAATACGCAAAATAATTGTCAGGCAGTTTATGTTAAAAATACTTCTAATTAGTGATATTACAAAATTTGAAAAGCTGATTATTTTATTAGGTAATAAGGAGACTATGGAGCCCTGCAGAGGATTTTTGCAAAAAAAAATGTTTAATCTCGGCATGTCGACTTTATTCTTGACATGTCGACTTTAATCTAGACATGTCGAGTTTATTTTCGACATGCCGAATTTTAATCTCTTTTATTCGGCCATGTTAAGTATGCCATGTTGTTGTCGCGCATCATACTCTAATAATTCAATTATTGCAAGCGCCCTCTTGTAGTAGCAATAATTTAATTATTAGAGTATGTTGCACACAACAGGGCATAATTAACATGGCCGAATAAAATAATTAAAATTTGGCATGTCGAGAATAACGTAGACGCGTCGAGATTAAAGTGGACGCGTCGAGATTAAAGTGGACGCGTCGAGAATAAAGTCGACACGTCGAGATTAAAGTCGACACGTCGAGATTAAAGTCGACACGTCGAGATTAAAGTAGACGCGTCGAGAATAAAGTCGACACGTCGAGATTAAAGTCGACACGTCGAGATTAAAGTCGACACGTCGAGAAAAAAGTCGACACGTCGAGAAAAAAGTTGACACGTCGAGAATAAAGTCGACACGTCGAGAATAAAGTCGACACGTCGAGAATAAAGAGTTTATTAAAAAAATCTCCCATGTATGTTATAGGGCTCCATAAGAGACCTTTGTCTTTGGTAAAACAGCAGACAAGAACAACGAATTAGTGATATTACTAATTTTAGTTAACACCAAATGTCATACTGTATCACTGATTAGTAATTAATTAATATGGAGTTATTGGTATCAATGTTTCAATTATTGACATCATAAAATTAATATATATCAAAAATCAAATTGGTGATATTATAAATTGATTTAGTGATATCACTAATTTAATTGGTTTATTTCCAAAATTGAAATGTTCACGTGGCTAATTGAAGGTTTAATTAATTATATCATTAATCGAATGAAAGATATCATTTATTGAATTGGTGATAATATAATGATTAGTAAAATATGTTTATAATATTATGATATTCATCTGTGATATACAGTATCGTGATTCAGTGTGTAGTTGACCAGAGCATAAGGGTTGGCTCGCCAAGGTAAAAACACATATTACTACTGATTGTGTGCAGTAGATATCGATTGCATTGATTATTGAGAGAAAGAGAAGGAGGGGGGAGGGAAAGAGAGGAAGAGATAGAGAGAGAGATAGAAAGAAAGAGAGAGAGATAGAAAGAAAGAGAGAGAGATAGAAAGAAAGAGAGAGAGATAGAAAGAAAGAGAGAGAGATAGAAAGAAAAAGAGAGAGAGAGAGGAGGGGGAGGGAGAGATAGAGGAGTGGGCGGGAGAGAAAGAGAAAGATAGAAAGAAAGAGAGAGAGAGAGAAAAGAGAGCGAGAGAGATGGAGAAGGAGGGAGAAAGAAAGAGAGAGAGAGAGAGATAGAAAGAAAAAGAGATCGCGAGAGAGAGAGAGAGAGAGAGTGAGTGAGTTGTGTTGAAATGCTGCCCTATGGAATATATATGGAGTTAGAAAGATGATATATATCTCGCTCAATATATAATCAGTATACATGTTTGGCAGTTTATCTCGTAAAGTTCAATGCAAATTGTCGGTTCACTGCCTATTGTGTTGATATTAGACAACTATTGTTATGTTGTTGTTGTGTTTTTTTTTTGTCTTCTTGAATGCTGGGTCTTGTTCAATGGCCAAGAACACAACACTTTACACTTTTACAGAGACTTATCAATGGAGTCACAACATGAAAAAGTGCATGTTGTTATCATACACAATAGAAAGTGTGTCTTGTCTATCTCCCTTCACTCTCTCTACCTCCTCTCTCTCTCAATCTTTCTCAGTCTTTCTGAATCTCTCAATGACAAGCAATTAGAAATCGGGACATACAGAAGTTGGCCCCGCCCTTGTTATGACTACCGGCACCTTCTAATTGGTTTGTTGTGTGGTTCGACATTGAAAAGGGCGGAGCATGTGACGTCAGACTACATAACCAACCAATTAGAAGTTGCCGGTCGTAAAAAAAAGGGCGGAGCCAACTTCTGTACGTCCCGATTTCTAATTGCCTGTCTCTCAATGTTTCTCAATCTCTGGGAGAAAGCTCCTGGTGACGTCAATTTTACGTGACTCTTTGAATTGTTCTGGTATATTGTGTATTTTTGTAACCTCGTATTAGCGATGCGAGTTCATCATCATTTCAATCTTTCTCTCTCTCTCTCTCTCTCTATTTCTCTCTTTCCTACTGGTGTGTGTGTGGGGGGGGGGGTCGATCGATGTGTTTGAACTGCATTTTACTTTGAGCATTTTTTTTTCTTCCTTGAAATTTCACTTTTAGAAAGGAGTTTGATATTTTAATATAATTTTGCAAAAATTTGCATAAGTTTGTATTTGAAAGTTAGGTACACTCTAGTCTATTCTGGATTTTCTTTGTCCATGTGTTAACAGTGTTTTTCCGTTTGTGTGTGACAGTGCACGTGCATGTTTAACCTAAACTATGGGGCCCATCCACTCTTGTGGTTTTTCTAGAACTCGAAAAGAAAGAAAAACTGGCAAATATTTTTTTTATATAAAATTGGAGTTTCCTAAGTGGGTTTTCTTTGCCTATAGTGTGAAAATTGCTTCCTTCGAGAAGGCATGCTTTTGTTGCATGATGGTAGTGTCAATTTGTATCATAAGCGCACTGCAGGTTGGGGGTCACTACAGCTACCAAGGCTTACTACAGGGGGACTACTAGGGGGAGAACAGCTACCAGGGTCACTACAGCTACCAAACAAATATAACCCTTTCTCCCTAACCTTACCTTACCTAATGAAACCAAACCGAACCTTACGGAACCGAACCTTACCTACGACATGCGACTATGTATTTTAAAAATTACCCTTTTTTCTTTAACATTGGGTCTATGGCCTGAATAGAAAAAACGATGCTAGCTGCTCTTTGGGGAGATTTTTCGAAGTAATTTTTTTTATGTAGCCTCTTAACAGTCAACCTAAGTGAGAATTTGTTAGCCTATTACTGTCCACGGTTTCCACACGGTTCATCGTGGAGAAAAAAAACTGTTCACGCACGTGTATGTCGTTCCAAATATTGACAGAGAACCCCAAGCAGCCGGATCCAAAAATATTTGGATATTTGTCACGGCTGACATAACTGGTAGAATTCGCTGGGGTCGTTGTTGCAGTCTTCAAATTTTTGTTTCAGTTTTTTCTTTCTTTCTGAAAAGTGTCTGTCTGAGGTTATTGCGGGGCCCCCACTTTGATGCCAACTGGGCTTGCACCGTTTCTATTTTCCAACTGTAGATTTTCTCAGTATTTTTAAGAACCTAGATAAACGTCCATCTTGTTGTTTTGGGCGAAGTATAGTAAAGCAAAATGTAATAAAAAGTATTGTTCCTTTAGGTGCTCGATTTATATAATTTTTGAAAAGGTCCTTCTATTTTTAAACAAGGTTCAAAATCGTTCGTTTTTTAACCCCATGTTAAATTCCATTGGATCAAAAACCGTCCCACAAACATTGGAAATATTCCGGTTAAAAACGATTTAGAACAATAACAAAATAATTAGCAATACTTTCATGTATTGGCTTCACGATGTTTCCTTTTTATAAATTTTGAAAAGGTCCTTCTATTTTTTAATAACGTTTAACATCGTACGTTTTTTAACTAGATGTTAAATCATACAGTATAAGACCAAAAACGATCCCACAAATAATTGAAGAACTTCCATTAAAATCGACTTAGAACAGTCGCATAAAAATTAGCACGTGTATTTATCTATTGGCTTCGCGATGTTTCCTTTTTATAAGCTTAACACGCGAAATTATTTTTCTATTAATTATTATGTGACTTGAAACCTGGAGGAAAAAACGTTAAAAAAACCGACTTTCAATCAAAAACGGTCGCAGTGCCTACATTCGGAGAAATTTTGAACTAAATGCTGTATCTAGGCTCTTAATAAAATTGAGGACCCCTGGTTTAAACTGTTGAGAACGTTTGCTATCATTTCTATTCTGTCTCGGCTAAGTGGCACAATTCTATTTTTTTTATCAATCCCGCTTTCTTTTTGCATTGAGGCAACTAACTATAACTTATTTTTTTTAAAAAAAAGACGTAAAAAGTAACCATTAATTAAAACTGCACATATTTTTTACTCTGTGTAATTTTAATTAGTGCTTGTTTTTTTTTCTTTTGTCTTTTTGTCATTTCCTAATGCATCAACTTGAGTTTGGCTTCCTAGGCAACTGCCTAGTGATGGCTATCTCTAATTAGCAGCGGCATAGCTAGGTTTTTGGGGGGGTGAGGTGGGGGTGGGTGAGTGGGTTCTGGTCCTTGTGTGAAAAAAAGCACTTGATTCGAAGAAAGAGAAAGTAGAGTTAAATAGCCTCTACAAAAGAGTCTACATAGGTGCCCTTCTTAAGGTTCTGCTCCTCACCAAAGTTGGTCATCAAAGTTATTCAGTATATTTTCTAGTTGTCAGGTTGGCGCCACCTGATCGTGGCATCCAGGGCACTTTTCCCTGCCATCTTAGTAGCAGGGGCATAG